>JAEIFU010000076.1:0-283144 GCA_018904235.1 Lordiphosa stackelbergi
CGGACTTGCTATAAGTCCCGGAGTATCCGACTCCGGAGCGGTTCGACTCCGAACCCTTTGCAGCCCTAATAAAAAATGCCAAAATCATTTAGTCTGCACTTCCGGCATAAATTTGGTCCCCCATCATCAATGCGTCAGAAGGGGTAACATTTGGGACTAACCATGTATGTACGTACACCTATGTATGTACCAATTCTAATTAACTAATCGCAATTCTCCTGATAACATGGATGATTAGCATTGGGTCGTATGCCCTGTTATCTCAGTAATAGAGTTAGGCCCAGCCCCTTTTTTTTTCTTTTATAAAGTCAACTCTAATTGAGAGTTAACTTTATGGGGTCAAGAGTTGTAAATGGTATTTCATTTGCCTTAATTAGGTTGACTCTGCTCTTAGATATGTGAGTCAGTGCACACTATACACTATGCAGTACACTGCTTATCAAAATTTGTTTATAAAAATTGTATTACAATTGTAATTGGATGACTCTGTTATAAACCCAGCTCACAAATCAACATAATTTACTCAATTGCCCGTTCGTTGTTCCTGTGAATGAGGGGAGACAGGCCAGGCCAAGGCTACTACAATGTCTATTGAACAAGGACAAGGACGTCAAATGCCAATGGCAAGGATATTAACAACGCCCACGCATACATGCACACACGCACACAAACACACACACTCACTCTTACCTCGATGTTACACATTGTCTGGAACGCCGTGAAGACAAACATGAAGCCGAAGCCCAGTATTAAAATCATTAGAAATTTCATATCCATCATGATGTTTCCGTTGTGCTCCGTTCATATAATGTCTAAGTATTTGTTGTAAGTGTTAATTGTGATTTCTTTTGTGCGCGCACTGCATTTATTTTAGCAACGTCACAACCCGGACAATAGCGTTGTTGTTGATGCGATGCGTGAGGGGGCGTTCACTTAACAATTTCTTTGGGTTTTTGATAGTGTTCTCCTCTCTTAGTTAGCGAACGGTAAAACTCGGACTCAACACAAATCACTAAGATAAAACACTCAACTAAATACAATAACTAAATGGAAAAGGTTTTCGATTTAACAAAGAAATAAAAACACGCAAAAACTCAAACCAAAACACAGAGCGAAGCACAAGTTGTGCTTACGACGAGCGCTGAGAGTGGAATGGAAATGAAATGCCGAGACACTCACAAATCAGTAACCAAACACGAAACGAGGAAGCAAAGAGCAGGCCGACACGCAAATGCACTACTCAAATGGTACTGCATACCATGAAAATGGTATGGTATTGTAAGAAGTCAGTGAAAAAAGAAAGAATTCCGGGTTCAAATAAATTATAATTTCCTTACTCCTTTAATTACCAAATTTTTTTTAAAGAATATCACTTAGAATAAGCATTAGCATTGCCCTTCTTTAAAATTCGGTAGGGGTTCACTCGGGGTGTTTCGAGCCTGTTAATCATTTCAAGTTTAGGTTATAAAGGGAGTGAACCTAGGTTGAAAAATTAAATTAAAAGCCTTTTCAAAATTTTTTTATTTACACATTAATATTTTTGTTTTGTTTTTCTGATGTTGTAGATTTTATTTACTTTTGCTATCTAAAATCTTTTTGAGGTTAGAACGGGGAAAAAAATTAATAAGAAACCATAATTAAGTTTTTACTTTGCATTATGACCGAAACAGAGATTAAAACCGTAACCGAAACCGTAACCCTTAACCGCTAAAAACACTTTAAAATTTGTAACCGAAACCGTAAACGTAACCGAAAAAATTTTTTTCTTATAACCGTAACCGTATAACCTTTATTACCATAACCAGTTATCAAAACCGAAACAGAAACAAATATACAGGTTAATTTCGGTTTTCCTCTACTAATACAAATTTCGATAAACGTTAATCAATGCCGGGATAATGTAGAGGACAGAAAAGTGCGCTTGTGTTAGTAAGCAAGCGAGCTCTCTCCAGCCTACAACTTGCATGCAATTCAGTGTTCACCGATTCACACAACTATGAGTTCGCGATTGCATAACAACATGAGTGACTTCGGCCCCTGGTAGCTATGGCTGGCCGGCTCTGGTCTAGACCTGAACAAGCCAAATGGAGAGGACAAATAAATATGCCCTTCTCTCTCTGACACTCAGTTATGCGTAGCCGGCTCTGAAGTAAATTTGATGTATGCACAATGAACATTTTACATGCATACATTGCGTCGCACTATTGCTGACGACCACAAAGAAAAGAGAGCAAATGAGAAGGAGTAAGTGCAGCTAACCAAAATCTTTACCCTCTTCATCTTTCCATATACATATGTATGTGATATTACACTGGATGCTCGTTCAAATTTGGCATCAGCTAATTATAATCTTTTCGGTAACCTTAGGTTCTATCTGGATCAATGTTAATTTGAAATCAAAAACAACTCAGCATTGACCAAACTATAGTGTCACGAATTAGAATTTAGAGAACCAAGTCTGTTCGAGAATGATGCGTACCTACAGTGCAGAATTTCTTGATCAGAAATAATAAAATAATAATAATAAAAATAATCGGACGCCTTCGTTAAAAATATGTTTCTAATAGATAAAATATGGCTTGGAAGAGTACACATTGGAACGGTGGGAAAAAATCAAACAATATTTCCTTATCTTTTTAAATTATCAAAAGTTTGGCTAGCAGTACCACCCACACAAATAAGAAATTATAGTGAGTCCCTACTTTTGTCTGCAAGAATTGTCAAATTGATATTTTATACTATTAACCGGAACCGTAACCCAAACCCGAAACAGAATGAGGTTAATAACCGTAACCAGTACCGTAACCGATATTCCACAACCGTAATATAACCGTAACCGAAAAAAAACGATCGGCCAAAACAGTAACCGTAACCCAAACCGTTATTCGTTTCGGTTTTAATCTCTGGACCGAAAACATATAAATTCAATTTTTACAAAATTGTAGCATAAATTACACTACGCAACAAGGTCCAGTATATTAAAGCCTTAATGTGATTCTAGATGATTTTCGTATGCTGAACACGAACCTGTTTTCAGAAATGGTCCATCACGTCGAGATATTTAGTAATTTGATACTAAATTAGCAAGAAAGCTTCGGAAAACATCGGAAAACCCGTTTATCGTTACCCGTTTATCGACAGATTTTTAGAAAAAGTAAGAAATATGTGAGTTTTGACATTTTGCTTGTGACCAAGACAAAATCTCTACTCTTATTAATGACCCACTCTTTTATGCATGGTTAATAATAAATTCGAGCACTTCATTCAAATTGTACTTACTTTCTGGAATATAATCCACTTTGTATAATCCAACATGCAAGACAAGTATTAACGGTAAAAATACAAACTAGATGACTCCCTAAAAATATTTTTTCGATTTTTGGTCAGCCTATTTCAATACAGAATTCTATTATATAAACGTCAGAGAGTCACTGCATTATGTCGAAAAATCTAGTAATCAGGACTACAATTTGTCACAATTCAAATAAATAAAATGGGCGTGTTCAGAAGAATAATTGATCCCTGAGCAGGTATCAGAAAAAAATGTTTCATCTAGTAGTTTTTGCTGTTGGAGGGAGCAGTATCACTTTAAAGTAGCATACTATTTCGTTGATGATACCTCAAATTGTCTATTATGATGCCGCATTACTCAAGTTTCGGAGGAAGATTATTGCAAATTTATACTTGATCATGGAGCAAGTTGTAGTATGAATATCGGGGGAAAATGAAAATGTTTAATTGGAGGATCGTCTTAGTATTGTAACGTATCTTTAAAAATATCCATAATTTTTTTTAAATTCAATAAATAAACAAACCGATACTTTCCAATATTTTTATAAAATGACTCAGTTAATGCTTTATTAATTCCACTTTGCGATCATCCTCGTTGTTTGCTTTAGATTTAAAGTCAATACTTCAATATTGTCAGTTATTTATGGAAGTTGAGCGCTGTACCAGTACATCGAATATCAATATCTCAGCCGACGCATTCATTTAGATTTTCCCTCATTTTATCAAAACAATCAAGTTTCTCTTGCTTGTTGCTTTGCATTGTTTTTGTTGCTGTTTGTGACAGTGTATAGAGTATCTCTATCTCAAACCACAAGATAATTCTGAATTGCTTATTCCATAATGATAATAAAGTGTATACGAAAGCGCATACAAATGAGAGCACTCTCAGAGAGCCAGAGAGAGCGGGAGTCGACGCATCGATAAGTTCTTATTACAGTAATCGAGTACTCAGCTTTGATTTCGATTGTTGTTGACAACCGCAGCGCGCCAACTCGATAGTTTTATTTATTTTAAATAAAAATGATATTTAAATGGATTTGTCGCTAAAGTTGTGTAAAATTCAGGTGAAGGAGCTGTCATTTGAATGTCAGGCAATGTCCCCAAATCTATCAACCCCCAGGTCCTAAAGTCACTCGGAATTTCGCAGTCGGCACAGTCTGCCTGACCAAACAAGGATTTCTTAAATATCTATAGCAGATGAACCAGAGCCCTGCATGATATTTACGACATTTTTAATGGACGGGCAGCTTAATACTTTGCTGAAACCGGTATTGAAGAAGAATATTCAAAGAGTTAGCAAACGAGAAGGTTAAGCCAACTTTGTCTCTGCCGTCAAATGCTGGTTTTTAAATACATATCAGAGTATATAAACGCGAAACAAACACGTTGTTTTCATTGGTCATAAAAGTGGGCAAAACAGTCGTTTCAGTATTTAACGCTTAGCAAAACTTAAAATTTGTTTAATTTTCTTTTATTCATCATATTTGTTATATGATTCTTAATATATCTTCTTTTTCTCTTCTTATAATTCCAATCCCGTGTGGGACATAGGGCATCAACCAATCCTCTCTTCCAACGTACTCACTTGTGGGCCGTCGCTTTCCGCTTGTCTACTGAAAGTCCTACTACAAGTTTCTTTGGGTCTGCCTGGTGTCCGACCGAATCCATCCAGTGAGTTCCACTCCATTGGCTTCCTAGCGATATTGCTCTCCATCCACAGCGACTACGCTGCCCCAGGTAGTTGAATTGCTGGACTTGTTCAATGGGCTGATCATCCGAAAACAGCGCTTGGGATTGTCGGAACGAAGGATTAGCGATTTAGTTTTGGAGGTGTTGATTTTGAGTCCTGCCGATTTAGCTGAGGTGCCAAGTTCGGCTGGTCGTATAGTGAACACGTCTGCAACCACCTTTATAAACAGGATGGGAGACAGAGCACAACCCTGTTGAACGCCGCTCAGGACTGGGAAAGACTGCGAGAGCTTTCCACCATGAAGCACTCTGCACTAGGCGCTGTCATATGTCGCTCTGATGAGGGAAATAAGTTTTTCCGGTATCCCCCCTTCGCAACCCTTGCCAGATGTACTCCCTGCTTACGCTGACGAAGGCTTTCGCGAAGTCTACAAAAGCCATGTGAGGGTGCGCTCTGTATTCCGCGCATTGCTCGATCAGAATGCCAACAGTGTTAATATGATCCGTGCATGACGAACCTTTTCTGAACCCAGTTTGCTCTTCGCCTATGGTGTCCATAATGGTGTCTCTCAGTACCGGTCGTGAGATATTAACCATCTGTGTCCCTAATTGGGCGCTCCGCATTCATCTTTTTATCGGATATTTCGTTGGTCGCCTTGTAAACCGTTTTCAGGTCACCGTTTGCTGCTGCATTTTCTGTCATTTCTGCGAGATTGTTGATGCGGTTTTTGTCCCGGCGCACGCGTCTTTTGATCTTTAGCTCGATATTTTTGCTTCAAAGCCATTTCTTAATGTTTTGTTTGCGGATTCTGCAATTTCTGCTTGATTTCCGCTCGTTGAATTATTAGGATCCATGTAACGTCCGCATAGGAAAATAGGGTTTTTTCAATTTAACAAAATACATTTTAATAATTTGGTTTTCCAAACTAGCTTTATGACTTTAATCTGATAAAAAAAACTTGCTTCACTTTTATAACAATTTTTAAAACTTATCCTTTCTTGCAACTTTTGAGGTGGGCTTAATACTGAAATCAGTCTCGATTTGGAAGAGCTGGTACTATATAAACGTAATTTAACTTCTGAGGCGTTGTACTGAAACAAATGACAACAAACGTATTAGAGTGCTAAATGAGTAAAGTCAAAGTGCCCTTTGTTCTGAACTATAAACAGCAGATCCCGTCCTAGCAGATAAAGGCTAATTCCAGGTGTCGGCGCAATTAAAAAAGATCATCCCAATATTTGAGTGGGTTATTACCCACGTTTTGTTGTTGTTTTTTTGTATTTGTTTTATTATATTGAATATAATCGTTTCTCTCGCTTTTACTCCTTTTTGGTTTACTAGAAATACTAAAATCTTTTGTTTAACGTTTGCAGGTATTTGTTAGGTGTTTGAAACGGAAAATTCACATTGTTTTTAGTGTTTCATTTGACTAAATTTGATAACGGCAAGGGGGGAGTAACTCCAATTAGATTTCATAAAATACAACTCGCATTTTGCACACATGTTTGCATGTAGTTAAATTTGTATGTATGTAATAATGATCGTAAAAATTTAAAAAGATACTTTGTGTCCATCCGTCCAGTGGGTATCTCCCCAAAAGCATTTTCATAGAGCGCCAAAGCATTTCCAGAGCTGATTTAACACAGACAGTATACAGTTTTCGATAAACAACAAACATTTATCATCAACGTTTCTCTCTTAAAATTAATTAAATGGGTTGTGTATATATTATTTTTTTGTGTGTGCAGCCTTGGACACTGTGGTCAGGTCCTTGGCCAGGTGCTTAATGGAAATTTAGGTTTTTAGTTAGTTTTGATTGAATTTGCCTATTCGCTCTTCTTGTGCGTAATGACCGCATCATCAATCTCCTCCTTCAGCTGATCCTTGTCACCCCAACCCCAGGTGGCATGTGTGCCATCGCCAGTACGCTTCACACGCTTCTTGATAATGTCGGGCGACACACTCTTTAGGTCGTAGGCCCAGCCGATCTTGGCAAAGAAATCAATGAAGCCAGTGGTCAGATTTAGCGAGTATCTGCCAAACTCGGCGGTCTTGTAATCCCAGGGGAACACATGATGATAGTTATGCCAACCCTCACCAAAGGCGAGCACAGCGACGGAGATGTTCTCCGAGGGATTGATGAATCTGATGAATAAAAAAGATTTAGCTGCGATTTTTCCAAGGGATTTCATTATGCCAAAAACTTACTTGTCATAGGGACGACCACCGAACTTGTGAGCAGCACTGTTCACCAGCCAAGTCACATTCAGAATGAAACACCAACGGAACATGGTGGCCACAAACCAGGCATTCAAGAAGGACTCACCCCAGTAGTACATGGGCACCATGGTGGGTATAATAAAGCAGGCCACCGGCATCAGGAGCATGTAGTATCTGAAGTACAAAGGTTAATTAATGATTCGTGTGTGTGTGTGTGTGGAAGGGCACTCACTTCTTCTGGAACATCAATACGCGATCGGCACGCAAATCAGACAAATCAACGCCCTTGCCCTTGGCCTTCACCTCGGGATGTTTTTTGCACAAGAGCCAGCCAATATGCGAAAAGAAGAACCCGCGCGTGGCATTGTGGGGATCGGCATCGGTTTCCGAGTACTTGTGATGCACACGATGATCGCGTGCCCAGTGATAGGCGGCATCCTGGAAGGCGACTGTATTGAAGAGGACCAACAAAACACGCAGCGGCCACTTTGCCTTATAGGAACGATGTGCCCACAGACGATGAGCACCAGCCGTAATCCCTAGTCCAGACATCACATACAAAGCGAAAGCTGAAAGCGAAATGAATAAAATTAATAAAAAATCTTGGAAACTGGGAAGTAATTAAGTTTTAAGCTATTTATACAGACTCTTTTTGGTGAGTGCATACAAGTTTTCACCACTATAAAAATAAATAAATACAAATATTGGAAAAATCAAGTAAGTAAAAAACAAGTCATGCAGCGCATATCGCTGTACCTGCAGTAGCAGCGCTGGTTCTACGCAGGGAACTTTCTTTTGGTCATGATTGAAACAATTTGTGGTTTCTCAGTGTACGTATTTGCCTTTGACGTAACCAATCAATATAATGCTTGAATTCTTAGTCACGATCAAGAGAAGTGAAATATCGAAAAATATTTGCGCTGGTCCCATATTGGTAAAAACCCAAATGCGTCATATTTACGTCCACTTTTTGGATAAGAACTGGTACTTATGTAATATAACCAATATAGTGATTTTTTTTATTTTAATTCGGCCAAATATCAGCTTTTCCAGGCTACTGCAAGAGCGATAATGTTGTATGCGACCGAAGTATGGGGACATCAAAGTTACGATGACGTGGAAAAATTGATGAGAAACTTTCTTAAATAGTTATTTCGACTGCCTGTGCATACCCCAAGCTATGCACTATATCTTGAAACAGGCCTATCGGCGATGTATCTCATCACGCTGGCAACTCACTTCAGGTACATAAATAAAGGACTGCCGCAACATCGCCCGCCGAAAATAGTGGCGCTAGAAGTGCTAAGAGAAGGGAGAAAACGCAGTGCTTTATTGCAAACAATTTAGAGTGTGCTATCTTAAATACTGAAGAATGGAAGGCAGAGCAGGAGGCTGTACTTGTTGCGGTAGACAAGAATCATAGATTTCAGTGTGAAGCTCAAGGCAAACCAGCGAATCGAGAGTGTGGTTCAGTCAGCTGTAATACAACTTTGTCATAAACATTGATTTTAGTGAACAATTTAGCACGGAAACTATTGGAATTATTTTCAAAACCAGATGTGAATTGCATCCACTGGGATACCGACCACACAACAGCGATAATATTTGTACATTATGTAATACGCGATCGAGAGAAAACATAATTCACCTTATAGAGTAGCATTATTTAATACAATCTACTTGGAACAGAAGGAGGCAATTGAGCCACTCAATGGGAAAAATTGGCAGGATTTTGCGAAGTTCATTAATTAGGACCGTTTTCTCTTGTTTCTGTTTTTGCAAATCTAGGTGGATTTGCTGTATTTGCTTTGCTTTCATGGGTTAATTTGCACTACTTCATCCCTTGATTCAACGTACTGTAACCAAATAATGTATTTTTATGCATGCATCACACTGAAAAATATTTAAAATCAAAAAGCATCTGCCCAAATTTAAAATTAATCTACATGACACAATCGATTGCACAAAAACCACCTAGTTGCGAAATCTAGGTGGAAACAGGAACATGAGAAAACGGCCCTTAGTTAGTTTGGCTGGCTTTAGGTCAGAAAAAGTTGCGATTCATTAAAGCTTTAATACGTTACAGGAATAATATTATTCTAGAAATCTTTTAAATTTAATATATAAATAGGGAAAAATTGTTAAAAATAGTTAAGAATAAACATAATAATAATTATGTTTTGTTAAAACAGAAGGCTAACGGTAATTTAACCAAGCCAAAACTGGAAATAAACTAATACTACTACTACAGGCACTGATTTGTTAGCTGCTCTGTTGCTGTTCTAATTGAAACCTTTTCAAAGTCATTGGCTGGACAATGACTCTTTGCCTCCGTTGGTTTAGGTTGCGATGGTTGAGAGCTACAAGTCGCTCTTTCACTTAGGCCAATTTGGGCACATTGCCATGTCATATTACCTATTGTAAATGTAAAATTGGCTATACAGCCCCAAACGGCTGTATTTAACGCACAAGAGAAAGGGACCTACAGTTTAACGACGAATCCAAACGGCAACTCCCTATTAAGCCTTTTTAATATGGTCGGTAATATGGTATATGGACCGACGAAAGCAAGTCGAAGTGTAATTTGCCCACTTCTTAAAAAAAGGAGACCCTACAGTTTGCGCCAACAACCGGGGGATCAGTCTCTTTCCCATTGCATATAAGATCCTATCGTGCCGCTTATTGGAACACTGATTGGATCTTACCAGTGTAGCTTTAGACCTGGTGAATCCAACACAGACCAGATGTTCACATAAGCCTGAAGAAGGCCAATGAGAGAGGCATCCAAATTTGCCATGTTTTTGTAGATAATAAATCAGCATACCGACAAGGTCAAGGTTCTTTGAAGCCCTGTCTACTTTTGGTATAACAGCAAAGTAAGTTAGACTTTGCATGATGACGTTGAAAAACACGCAAAGCTTCGTCAAAATAGGAAAGAACCTCTCCGAACCATTTGATACCAAAAGAGGGTTTAGGCAGGGCAATACCTTATGGTGTGTCTTCTTTGATCTTCTGAATATATACTGCGTCAGTGCCCACATGCCTACAGAACGGGCGCATTTCTTAAGGATCTAAGGCTACTCGCATAAGCCGATGATATTGTCATTATCGCAAAAACGAACTAGCGGTTAACAAGGCGTTTTCAGAGATTGAGAGGCAGGCGTAGTATCGACGGAAATGAAGTCTACGCGTCTTGGACAATCTGTTACAATGGTAGAGTACAACTTTGAAGTTGTAGAGGATTTTGTCTACCATCTACCTACATAGCATATGCCTGATAATCCGACAAAGAATCACTCTTGCAAACCAATACTACTACAGTCTCAGTAGGAAGTTCAAGAGCAGAGCCCTACTAGTCGCTTATCATCCCAGTCCTGCGCTTCGTCGCAGAAACATGGACAATGATAGCATCGTATTCTCGTAGTAGAAATAGACATTGACAGTACTTAGATGATAGCTTAGATTCTAAATTTATATCTAAACAAGAAGTTTTTTTCGTATATAAAATACTAAGATGAATAAATCGACCTGGTAAGAACCGTCAGTCCATCAATGCCTTCCAAATTCTTCGTAATTCAGCTTAATAAACCTGGCTTTCCGGGTCTTCCCCAGATACCAGATCGTTCAAATGCATAGCGCGATATACGATTGGCAGTGTTACTCTGTTTTAAAAGTCATCAAAGTCATGGATCAACCAATTTGATCCATTTAGTAGCTGGTGAACTTCGTGCGGATGTAGTCTTGCTTTACAAAAATGTGAAATTCGGTATTTCCTCAAGATTGGGCAGCTTTCAATAGAATGAATAGTGTTGCAAAGGGCACACGCTGTGTTGGTGCTTACTATGTTTGGGAAAAAGTTGAGTATGAGCATTCTTCTCTGGCCATAAAAATTCTTCGAATTTGCTCCACTAAAAACGCGTCGTGGAAATAATTCCGTTTTTCTAGATCGTATTTCATATCTCTGTAGATGAGCCTTTGAGAGCTCCTATCTGATTCTATATGAAGCATCCATATTTTTTAGAATTTCTGTGGCCCATGATCCCCACTCTGAGCTTTCTTCTAGGTTAAGATTTTCGTAATGATTTTCGGATAGAAGTTCCCATTTCCGAAAGAACTGACGACGTCCACTTAGCAGAAACCGAGCCAATATTTAAGGCAGTCTATTTTCGGGCATGCGAAAATTATTCTGCTTATAGGAAAAGCAGGTTCTCAACCTCATCGTACTGCATAATGCCCAGACTTGCCTTGACATCGCAACATTAAGGGGAAAAAAGGTGTAGGGAACTAAGACGAATGAAAATATAGTCTATATCACAGCCTTTATTCCATTCTATAGCTCTTAATGGAAGGTGGCTTAAAAAATATGGTCAGCACCTTATAGAAGCATTGCATGAACTGCCAATGCATCCCGAAAACTGCACTGTTTGGTGTGGATTATGGGCCGGTGGCATCATTGGACCGCATTTCTTTAAATTTTTTTGTCCAAAATGGAAGAGCTGAACTTGGCTGACATTTGGTTTCAACAAGACGGTGTCACATGCCACACAGAAGGCAAAACAATGGCCCAATTAAGAAGCGAGTTCAGTGAACAGTTTGATTCGTGCAATATAAGTCCCTTAGACTATTTTTTGTCTGGCTATGTTAAGGCTCATGTCTAAAGCGACAAGCACACAACAGTTGACGCACTGGAAGCCAATACTGAAGAATTTAGAATATTCGTAACATAACGGCCGATATGTTAGACAGAGTATGAACCCATTTGAGGCACAGCCGTGGTCAACATTTAAATGAAGTCATCCTTAAGATTTTATACATTTTTCAGAATTTTGTGTATTTTTTTAATCGAATTCGAAAGCTAAACCTGCTCTGAAGAAGAGACCTCACACGTGATCAGAATCGGCAAAAACTTGTACAAAAATTGAATTTAAAAACTTCTCGTTATAGCAAAAAAAAAAATTGAATGTCTATTTGCATCATATTAAAAGCATTCTAATTTATACCACGCCACGCAGGCTGTTGCTGGTCCTTAAGTCTTCTCCGTTTTGATGTCCAAGCTAAAACAGTACCCACTAACTATACTGTGCTCTTAAGTCGTGGCCCTGATATTAGTACAAGATCTTATGTCTCTTATACGCCATCTAGTTGTCTAGGTTATTGTTTTTAAAACCCAAACAAAATCCATCAAGAATATGATACATTTTGGAGGACAAACAAACTTTCCTTATCATTGCCCGAAAATGTAAAATCAAAACCCTGCTCAATCTCCCCTGCCAACCCACCTAAGGTGATTCTATTGCATGCCGAAGGTTAAGTCCAAAAACCTGGCTAATCAGCAGCCCAAGTCATGTTCTACCCAGTAGCAATAATATATGTATAAATAGTACGACTTTGCCGAGGTTATCAATCATCGCACCAAATTCGTTTAAAAACAGCATTGATAACCCCCGCACGCGACAGGAAGATGGGCTGTTGCCAATAAACAAACAACAAACACATACCAAATCCAATTGTCTGCCATTTGGCCGAGGTGAAGATCAACCAGGCTCCATATAGGGCGGCCAAATGCAAATAACCAAAGGCAATAATGTTGCGCCAGACCAATTTCAGTTTACGCTTATCGGCCTTCTTCATGGTCACAATATCCTTGACCAGGCCGCCATCGATGGTCTCGGCATCGCATTCGAAGAGCACACCAGTGGAGTCCTGTTGCAGCTTAGTGGAATTGGGTTCCGATTCACCGGCAGCATTGGCCGCAGCAACCAGAGAGTCCGTAATGGACTGGCCAGCGACATGGGCATTGGGCGGCATGTTGCAGCAGCTGTAACAAAACAAAAAGCAGACAATTAAAAGTTAGTTGGTAAATTAACTATGCAAATTGCCCAGCTGAACTTGACATGCTTAGGGTGCGCAGTTGTCGGTAGTAGTGCGCGTCATTGGCTTTTTTATGGCCAAGACAGTTTGGATCATTGAGTAAGTCCCCCGCGTGTGTGTGTTGATTGTGTTTAAAACTTAATCTCAATTTTACCGTAAGTAGAACATTAAAATTTTTAGGACTTAATATACAGAAGTGTTGATTGGGACACTTATATCTTGGGTTTAATTTACTCGTAGCACGAAAATAGATCTGAAATAAATTAGTTGTTTACGAATTTGCAAGTCTGAAGACCAGAAGAGACCAGGTAAAGACTGTCAGATACCCTGTGCGTGACAAAGTTTAACCACCTATAAAGTTCCTCTAAATTCATTAATTTTCATTTATGAAAATAATGACTAATCGTAAGTCTTTTCCCTACATGCATACATTTGTTTATTTGTTTTTTTTAGAAAGATCCAATAAAAGATTAAACTTCTTGATTATAGCTGCTCTATTATCATACGGGTTTTTTTTTCCAATTCGTAGGAAGGGCATAAGGAGAAACGAGTAATGAAACTCAAATTGCCAGTTTTCTAGGGAATAGGTTATTATATTATATTTGTTTTTGGGGAACGCGACCACTCGGGGTCTCCTCCAGCATCTGCATAGTTTGGTAATTGTTATTCTCAACTTGTACAGGTGTTTCCGCAGTCTGCAGTGCACCGAATGGATCCTGTGGTCATTCTGTCCTAGTTGGAGTAACTTTTACAAACTTATAAGGTTATGATTCACTATTAATCAAAGATTAAAACCGTAACCGAATCAGTAACCCTTAACCGGTAAAATCGCTTTAAACTTTGTTACCAAAACCGTAAGCATCGCCAAATAAAAATTTTTGCTTATAATCGTAGCCGTACACAACCATTATAAATATTTCTAATTTTCTAAGTTTTTAATTTTAATTTCGGTTTTTCCTACTACGTAGTAAAAATTTCGATAAACGTTACATTGCGCCGCACTGTTGCTGACGGGCACAAAGAAAAGAGAGCGAACGAGGTAGAGTAGGTGCAGCTAACCAAAATCTTTATCTTCCTCATATTACCTTATACATATGTAAGATTACATTGGATGCTGGCTAGTTTAGCCGGTCCAAAAATAGACCACTTTGGCAGCAGCTAATTCTGGTTTTTATACTCTGTACCGAAGGTACATAGAGTATATTAGGTTTGTGCAAAAGTATGTAACAGGGAGAAGAAATCATTTCCGACCCTATGAAGTATATATAATATATTCTTGATCAGCATCAACAGCCGAGTCGATATAGCCATGTCCGTCTGTCCGTCCCTATGAACAAACAGATCTCAGAGATGGTAAGAGATAGAGGTTTGACATGTATGGGACAAATGCTTCTTATACTTGCAGGCATATCAAGTTAATTTTCAATTTTTGCCACGCCCCCTCCCGCCCCCACAATTTTGTTTGTTACCTACTGTTCCACAAACTCAATATACCCTTTGTTTTCTTTTTCTATAGGTTATAATACGGCGAAAGAAAAATCAATAAATGTTTGAGGTTCAACTAATGTTAATTATAAAAAATTAAAATGCCAAAAATGAGAGTAACACATATAGAATGTTGTTCAGCGGGGAGTAGGTTGTAGGTGGGATGACTCCCAAAATGGGTCAGTAGAAAAAATTATACTGTACCACCTAATACACATGTGCAAACGTGTGGAAAATTCCTTGCTGACAGCAAATTTCGTGGGCTTTTTGTTATATACACACACACACACTCACTCTCTCACACACACACACAAAGTAAACAAAAATTTGCCAATTGTCAGTGCCCTTGAAAAAGCGTAATTTATATCCAATTGCATTGTCAAGATTCCGTTTCTCGATGGCGACTACCCGTTTGATATTTGTATTATGTTTACCTTTTCCAAGTGTTTAAAAATACTTTTAGTTTTCTATGTATTTGTTTTTTTTTTCAACTGACAAGCGTCGCTCAAGTTTCTAAACTGCTGCTGTGTGGCAAAATAAAACAACAACAAAATTCGCACGAAGAAGTCTCGCATGAGCCAGCACCAGCACCAGCAGCAGCAGCTTATGAAAAAGCTTTTGCAAGCTTAGGCCAGGCCAAGCTAGGCCAGGGGGCCAGGTGTACAGCTACACGGTGGTTAGATGAGAACCAGCCGAATGTTGCTTATCAATGGCATTGAGTTTTAATTAGTTGCTCAGGTCAGGGATTTTGTTCTCGACATGTCCATATGTACATATGTGTAACGCTTAATAGTGGCGTAAACTTGGACTTTAACAATTGATGAAAGGTTGATGCTGGGGTCAGTCAACCGTATGTGAGTCATACGTATGCACATGTTTACATTTACACCCGTTAGGAAAAGACTTACGATAGCTTCGCTTACGTGGAACTTTGCACCGCACAAGCTGGGCTATATTTGTTAAGTGATTCTAAGCACTGTTCGTTAAAATGTTCGTATTAATAATAGACAGAAAAGTATACTTAAAAGTTCCTCAAATAGACAGCTTAGCCTAAGTTCACACAGGCAAATGATTTGGGCTTTTGATGGAACTTTTCGGCCATACTTGATGCAATTATTTACGTAGGGAAACATAGTTTAAGAATTATTATTAGAATTATTATACATTTAAGTCGAGGCGGTCATCCAAGGTTTCTTTTTTAATTAATTTTTAAAAATTTCCGGTTTTGATCTACAAATATGTGAATTATTTTTGTCAAATGTCAAATAATTAAGAAAACATTACAATTTTTGAGCAATTTAACCACAGAGCTTAAAAGCAATACCAAAATACAAATGACGTGTACAACATTATTCGATTTGAAATTATGTTATACTTGAAGGTGAAATTTTAAAATTTGCTCTACACATCCCGAAAAGTTTTTCAATGATTATTAATTGAGGGCTCTGCGAAATAAGACCCTAAAAATAATATGAAATAAGACCCAAACAATTTATATAGAAAACAAAAACCACCATGTTTGATCAAATTTGGGGCGTTATTTCCTTTTTCGGGGCATTATTTCCTAAATAAAATTTTAAAATGAAATAAGTCCTCAAAAGAAGAAATGAAGTAAGACCGAAAAACTAATTTTTGTGGCCCTGTTTCATTTTTATAAGGAAATAAGACGCCAATTTTTAATATGATTTTTTGGGTTCTTGTTTAATTTTTCTTATATTTTCTAAATACAAAAATCGCATGGTTTTATGTATAAAATTTTCATTATTTAATTGAAAAAATGATTAAAAAAATCGCGAGATTTTTTTATTATAAACTCCTTAGCACGCGCGTTTAAAAAAATTTGCCTGCGGTGCTCTTTCTTTTTTCCATTTTTACTTCCAAAGCAGGAACTAAACCCAAAATTAATTTCAGTTTGAGACAAGGCATTTATATCGGCCTAAATCTTTTTCTACTTGTGCAGCAATCGGGCAAGCATCCCATTCCCGTTTTCAATAAAATATAACTATAACCGTAATCGAAATCGGACGAGTTAGACACCGCAATCGATTCGTTGACAAAGTTTGTCGATACCGCTTGTGAAATGTCGATTATAATAAATTTTCGAAATATTGCTCGTCTTTGGAGCCATAATTCGCCCTTCTCAGAGCCTTTCTATGTTTTGTGTGTAGAATTGGGTTTTTGAAAGAAAATCGCACTGCACTTTTGTTAATTCTTGTTGGTCCACCTCAGAAACACTGAAACAATCTAAAGATTCAAGATGCTCTATCACTGTGCCTGCCCCGCAGTGTTGCCAATTTGTACTTTTTGCGGACAGATCTGTCCTTTTTGAAACTGCAATTTCCGCGATATTTTATTTTGTCCTTTTTATTTTTCTAAGTCGCTCACAAACTTTATCAATTGATACTATGTGGCATCTCTTTTGTATTGATTTAACGCCTTCGATAAGGATTTTTTAAAGCGATGCAACCCTGTTTTAATTGTGTGTAGTCAAAATCAAACGTATTGAGAATCGGTTCATTGCGCTCCAAAGTTTCAACACATCGAAAGACGATAATTTCTTAAAAACAAAAATAGTTCCAACAGATTCCCGAATAAATATTTTGGACGATGATCTTCAAGAAGACATCTAAGAAAACTTGTTCTTGAGCTACGAGTTTTATACCTCTTTTATGGGTCACTTACCGAAGAAAATAAAAAATAAATTTGATAAAAATATTTTCCGGGAAAATTAAGAGTCAATACTTACAATATTGAAGTTATTGTTAAGTTAAAAATTTAATGATTTTGAAAAAATTATAGATCAATTCAACACAATTCACATTGTCCAATAAAAACATCAAGAAAACGTAGTTTCGTTATGGATATCTTGGATCGGATCAAAGATGTCTTAGTTCACATCAGAATGATGGGTTTCTAAAAAATTTTTAAATCGGTCAACAGTTACTCCTTAAATTTTTGTAACCATTTTGTGGTTCCGAGATAATCGCATTTAAAAATTCGAAACTGTTTTTAATAAAATTAAAATTATTTTTAATCGATTTCAAACATGGTTTTGATACATTTGGGTGTTAGCTTTCACCAGAAAAATTTTTTTTATCAGAGTCGGTTAAATAGTTCTCAAGAAATTTGGGTCAAAATCCGTCAAGACGGTAAAAAAAATCTCCAAAAATTACCATAACTTATTTATTTATAAAACTTATTTTTTTCTTTTATGTTTTTGACAAAAAAAAAGCAAATATATGAAATTTGTAAAATTAAGAGGGTCGAGGAAAATTTTATCATATAAGAAAAATTGTTTTTGTATGCTTTTGTAAACATATTTTCGGATCTAATAAATTTTAAAACAATTTATCTAAAGGTATACAGCACTTTTAATAGGAACAAATGCATCTTATGTGTATGCACACGAAATTGTTGCTGATAATACAATTCTCGATGAAGTGCTATATGAATTGAACGAAAATATTGATATTCATAAAATTTTTTATTATGTTAATAAGAAAAAGTAGTTTGTCCTGTTTTTTGTCCTTTTAAAAAAAATCTGTGCGTTTCCTGTCTTTTTTCATTCAAACGTCCTTTTTATGTGTTGCGTCGTTGGCAACACTGATGCCCCGCGTTTTGAAAATTTTTTAAACGGTCAAAGGCATTTGTGCTTAACCTAAAATTTCAGAATTTCGTTTAGCTTGATGATAAAAATGAACACGCAGTTAGTTTATATATTTTGGAATTCATGTTGAAAAAAAAATTGTTTGGAAATTATGCAGGAAATGAAGTGCAGTTGAATTCTATAGGTAACTCCAAAATTGTAATACTAACCAAAAAAAGTAATGATAGTAGACCCCCCAGCCTTACAAAAAATTTTATTCTCCAAACTCCCCCTTAAAAAAATTCCTGCGTACGCCACTGCAACAATTAAATATAAAATTAAAATTCAACTCAGCCTGTTATGAAACTCCTAATATAACGGGATTTGTTGTAGAAAGTGGCATCCCCTAAAGGCTGGTTTTTAGCATAGATTTCCTTCGAAATGGAAAATGTCAAATGACTTGGCAATAAAAATATCTTCTTGGTAAACAAGTCAGTTCACCTTTGGGCAAACGCGACTTTAATGGTTTCTTGATTAAATTTTCCTAGAATTTCCTGTAGATTTGGATTTTGCTATAAGCTTTGTGGGACAAAAATCGACCCCCTAATGTTGTGATATACACACATATCAGGTCAAAGACGAAGAAAAAGATTGCTTCAAGATTGAGATTATTTGCTGAGAATTTAAGTGTACAGCCAAACCACAAAAATGAGTTCATACGTACTGCGAGAGAGCTTGAAAAAAAAATCGTACGATTTCCTGATGCTAGACATGAGACCGCCTAATACAACAACAATAAGAACAAATGACATAAAAATATCTACATATGAATGACTGAATGCACAATCCTATGTACTATATTGTATCTGATGTTTGAAAAGAAATAGTTGAGGTAGTCTAATTAACTACACAATACACAAATGATGCAATTTAAACGAATATCAGAAGATCGCCTGAGAAAAGCTTTTCTAATATGGCGCAACAGACAATGCGTTTGTTTGTATTCGCAAGAAAGAGAGAGAGAGAGCACGCCCATGTAAACAAACCAGCTGCTTTATGTTCTTTGGGCAGAAGCTTTCAAATTTTTTGGCCAAGAAACAACCGGCAAACTAACCATGCCGGCAGCTTTTGCTTTTGGCAACACAAGAGCCGCGCATTGAACTTGAAATATGTTGACGTGTAGCTGGTTTTTTGTACGCTCCCTTGGCTAGTGTGGGAGAGGGAGAGAGTGAGTGAGGTGACCAACCGGCATCACGCTCTAAATGCGTGATTCTTTGAGTTCTGCTCTCTATTAATGCTTTAGCTGATGTGCGAAATGTACACTAATACATTGAAAACAAAAAAAAAAAAACAGCATTCGATTAGTGATGCAATTAGCGTGAAACAAGGCAGCAGCAAATTTGTTTAAACTGAATTCGTTACATTTCCATTTTAGTTGAGGGTACGGAAAATTCGCTTTTTATTTTGGTACACTGACCGTATTTCTGTCACACATAAATTTTAAGTACATCGGTCCCTATTTAAAGCAACTATTTTCCCCTCACTTCATATGTACATGTGCCAAGCCTATGAATATTTATTTATTTTAATGCCTCAGAATATGCATAAAAACTGCCTTAACTGTACATTATTTTGACTACGTCTTGTCCAATCCATTAAGCACATATTTAACCTTCTGTTCAGACATTTTGACCGTTAAACGAAAACCTTGATAATTTTAAAGCTTAAGCCCACTTCGGCGATCGTTAGAGAACCTATGCTGCTCAATGCTTTGGCCACAAAAAAAGTAGAAGAAATCGAAAACACAACCAAACCCCTTCCCTCACATGTCAACACACATCGAACTGAACTAACCTGTTTCAACTTCTTTAACTCGCGCTTTTCCTTTTCCTCACAGGTTGGAAAACCAAAACTGTGTGTTTTTCGCTTTTGCGTTATTTGCACTTTTAAGTGTATTTTCTGTGGGAGAGCCACAAAATACACGTCCGCACGCCTTACGATTTCAACTCAAACTGACTTCAACATTGCCACAGAGACGATAACGAAAACTTGGTTGAGTGAAAGAGTCACGACGCCAGCAGCGGCGACGCGCGACACGAAGCTCTGTGATTGCGGGATTT
Organism: Lordiphosa stackelbergi; assembly: GCA_018904235.1. Lineage (NCBI taxonomy): Eukaryota > Metazoa > Arthropoda > Insecta > Diptera > Drosophilidae > Lordiphosa > Lordiphosa stackelbergi. The sequence continues at coordinate 20,264 of JAEIFU010000076.1, forward strand.
GCTAAATTATTGTTATGACTCTTTAGTCGGCTGCACGTAGTCCAGCCAGCGGTTGACCTCTTGTGCCATAGAATCATTTCTACCAATTTAACAAATAATTTCCCTAACAACTCTAAGTGAATTATCTTTACACGATCATTAGATCAATTTCAGAATCACAGAAAATGTCAACAATGCAATTTCCGAAATTAGCCACGTAAATTCATTCACAGCCTTCGCACTTTGAGCCTGTACTTAGTTGTTGGATGAAAAAAAGGCCAATCTAATCGGCTAGAAGCCGGACAACACCTGCATTCCTTTGTCGTTTGGACAACGATAATGCGGTTCAGGGTTTAGCAAAGCTTCATAATCGATTTTTAGATGATTCTGTGGGCTTTGCACCTTGTCCGTCGGAAACCGGTTTATGGCGTTCGATATTTAACCACTCAAAATACGTCTGGCCAAACGACAATTTTTGAAAAGATTTCCGATTAGCATTTGTGTAAACATTTGATAAGCAAAAGCGGAATAGTTTTGCATATTCATTCTTTCAGAGTAGAAGTACAAATTGTGAAATTATGCACGATACAAAACAAAAATTGGATGTGTTCCACAGAAGTTGTTATACCCTTTCTTTTGTAAAATATGTTGATACGAAATTTTAAATTGAAATATATGTTTTTATAAGGTCGAAAAGAAAGTCATGGTGTAATTATTAAATAGATAATATGGGCCTTAGTAAACTCAGCATGGAGAGCAAAAAACGATAAAATTTTCGGTATATTTTTCCAATTTTTAATACAAAACGAGAGCGGAAGTTAAAGTCGGCTCTAACCGACTTCGATATACCAGTTACTTATGAGAAGAAATGTTGTAGCCGAGTTAAATACATGTTGCATACTTTTCGGATGTTGCCCCTCGGGAACGCTATTAAACATTTTTTCTCATGATTAACGGGTATGTCGAAGTCAATTAGAGCCGACTTAAATATTTTGAATATTTAGAACATTAATCTGTTTGTAGGTTAGTTTAATAGAGATTTACGAAAAAGCAATGCGTTTCTAATAGATTTTACGTGACAAGATAGTGGATTCCAACAACGATTACTGTGTGAAAATAGTGTTTTTTCCAGAGCTAGAGAGCCTTATTCTAATGCTCAGTAAATTATTAGTTCTGACCGATGCTTTTCGAAAAGATATGAGCGTTCCTTATTATAAATTTTCTTAAGTAAAAATTGCACATTTGTGTGGGTAATCTATGATCAAATATTTTTAGAGAAAAGTGAGATATGTGCTCATGTCGGTTTATGTTAAAAATTTATCTGGCAACAGTATTTAATACAACCTGGAGTTTGTAACGGCTAACCGGATGTTGAAGGTGAAGCCTAGGTTAATAGCTCGTTCTATATAGTCCACAGCAGTGTTGTCCATAAATAATTTTGTCAAACTTGTACAGGTCTGTTCCCGTTTTCGATCAAATCATGCGGAATCGGAATTCCAATTACCTTCAATCGATCCTTTGGATGGAAAAAGATTCGACCGAATTCCTTATTCGTTTCTTAGAAATGACAGCTCCTACCAATTCCGATCAATCGAATTCGGAAAGGGGAACAGGCCTGGTAGTGATAATATTTTTTTTGTAGACAACTAAGCATTTCGACTTTGTAGGGATAAACCAAAGACCACAATAATCTCTAAGATGCCGAACGGCCACTATGCAGCTATTTTTTTGGTGGCGACGAAAATCGTACTCTCTCCGCTCACACAAAGTTGAGAGCGTAAAAATCTAAAAATAGAATGCACTTGCTTGTGTGGGTAATGCTAGAGAATGCGTGAGCACACTTACAGTCGTCGGCTGTCGCTGTATGCATACAAAAAAACTGCTGGCTCTAGAGCGCTCTCTCTCTCTGGTTTTTCTAGAGAGCCAAAAGCCAGTTGAAAAGCCAGTTCCGAAAAATCGTGTGCGAAAAAATCGTATGGCGTTACTCATCTTCATAATCTAATGTCTTTGGTTAAACCCTATCCGTTTTTAACAGCCCAGTTTTTAAGCACTTTCAGATCGTCAATTCAGGCTCTAACACATTCACATATACAGCTCAGCGGACGACTTCACAATTTCACAAAATAATAGACAGATCATTAATATTAATTGAGAACAGTAAAAGAACAAGAATCGAACCTTGAGGGACAAAGCGTTTGATTACACAAAACGATGAAAAATTTGAAGGGGTATCCACAGCCTGGCTTCTATTACAGAGGTAGTACATTCCTTTTAGCTTAGTACAAAGAATTTCGTGGTTCACGGTGTCAAATGCATTGCAAAAAAAAAATCAAAGCATAATCACAAAGTTTAATACTATCGACGTACCGAGGGTACATAGAGCTGAAGAACTTGAATTACCATTACAATTTTTGACATAACTGAAAACAATTCCTGCTTACCATTTTTTAATAATCGTAATTGTAACTTGGAATAACGATTATTCAGTGAATATTACAATATTTAATTACTTTTATAATTACTTAGATAATTGTAACTGTAAAGGGTGATTATTAAGTAATTGTGTTTCAAATGTTGAATTATTTTTTAATTTTTTGGTGTCAAATGAAATTAAGCCCAATAATAACATTCATAGTTTATATTACAAGCTTGTGGCGTGTTATAACTGATCGCTATCTTTTTTAGCATTGGATATTTTTCAAGGATCTCGAAATTTGCAAATATATTTCCAATTGTTCTTTAATATCTTGTTTTTCTTTTATTGCAGATAGCGAAGCGGCGATACCATTATCTATTTTATGCAGGGATGCAAACCGGTTCTGAACCGAACCGGTTTTAAACCGAACCGAACCGCTTTTTGTGCTCATGAAACGAACCGTTGTGTTTTCAAAAATGTTGAACCGAACCAAAAAGCGAAAAATAAAATGGTTCGGTTCGGTTCACTTTAGCTAGGCATTGAGTTACTGGCGAATAGTGAGCCAAATCAGCAATTAGCTATAAAATATTACGAAAATACAGAGTTGTCGTAAAAAACTAAGAACATCAACCTTAATCCAACCAATCGGCCCAAAATTGTCATAAGCCAAGTCGTGATTGTATTATCCGTTGGGGGGGTCAACTCACATAATACTCAAGCGTTAACTTTTTATCTTTAATTGAGATTGGGTTGAAATTGAAAATGACTATGAGTATTTCTATGGCTGGTAGGCATGAAAAATTAGGGTTGAAAAAAGGGAGAACGACATAGCTCAGTAATTGTCAACTCGTTCGTAAAAAGAGCTCCGACTATTTCTTAGATTCTAGGAATCAAGCCTGCTATTAGAAGAAGGAAAAAATTTATCTTAATTTTAATGTTAATATAAAACAAAATTCCAAACGATAATTAAAGCATAACGGATATTCATTCAATTCCTTAAAAAAAGTAAAATATCGTTTGTTAGCGTTTACCTAAGGATTATTAAGATTAATCCCTGTTGTTTTGAAAATTTATTTATATGTGAAGTGCCAAATATGTCAGAGATTACTTGATCAGGTCAAAAGAAAATTGTAATTCTTCTAGTCGATTTCAAACCGTGTTTCTAAACAACTCACAACAAGGTCACTTGATATGTAAAGTTGTACGATTTCAAAACGAAATGAGAACGTTTATACGAAAATTGCCGTCGAAATTTTGAACATATCCGATTAGCTGAAAACCTAAGTCTTTGTTAATGAATACTCTGAACAGTTGTATCAAAAATATTTTTCTTTAGTTAATTAAATGAATAAAATGTGAACAGAACCGAACCGAACCATAACCGCGGTTCAGTTAGCCCCCAAAACCATGCAATCAAAAACGGTGTGAACCACTGAACCGAACCAGTCCTTATTTCCGAGTGGTTTGCATCCCTGATTTTTTGGGTTTGATCTAAAACTTACTCTAAAAATATAATTAATGTTAATAAATAGAAGTATCTGACTTATTAGATTTCTGATGTGGCCAAGCCATCGGTTTTAAAATCAAATCAAAAACTAAGAATAATCGAATTGCAAAAAGATTTTTGTTACCCCACCGCTTCCGTCATATCTCCCACAGTTTTGAAGATATAATAGAAGATAAAAAGAATAACACGAATTCCGTGCCTTCTAGAGATATTTAGTAATCAAATTTCTTTATCGATTTACCGAAGGAATGGTAAGGATCGGTTAAACGATACTCAAGTTAAGAGCATGGCAAGCTTTCTCACTTGTTTTAGGACTGTCATCAACTTAATTTCGCTTAAAAAATTAAATTTATTTGTGGAAAATGAAGAAAAGATGCTCTTACTTCAGTAAATATATAGCATATTGTTGACTTAACTTAAGCCGATTAATTTTTTGACCAAAAAACATATTTTTCTCTTCACAATATGGATTTAGTTACATTTCGGAGTGTTTATAAAAGAGTGTATAAATGGTAGGTGAACTATGTATGTCTGTCAGGCAGCTGTTTATGGAAATGTGTGAGTGTAAATTGACACAAAGGCAATAAATTCTATGATTATAATACATTATAAATATATGTATATACAAAATGCGCAACGGAAAATGTGGAAAATTACGAATCAAATAAACTTTAAATATGTATGTATGGCATAAGTCTGAGCGATTAACCATTCTAAGTCCCAAACTCATTAATGCAATCTTTGCCGATAACTCATCACGTTGTGTGCACGTCAATTGGCAAGAAATTTTCACATTTTCTTATCAATTCGTGTACATGTTAATTGATTGTGTTATAGTTAACGCCTGATGCTAAATGGCCCCTTAAAGGGTTAAATGGGTGAACAAAAAGTGCAACAGGAAGGTAGGGTCTGCGTCATGTCATGCGATGTGACGTCATGGAGGCGTGCGCGCACCGACATCCCGTGAAAACAAGATTCGATTAGAAGATTAAATATTGTACAATGTACTTGTATATGGAATCGAATGGGAATTATTAAGTTAATGCAACTGGTCACAGTAAATTATGGCGTGTTCCTGTTCCTAATCAGAAAATCGAGAGATGAAGGCGGGACGAGCCGGTGCCATGACACCAATAATAACAACAACAAGAAAAAATAAATCAACCAAGTTCTTGGTTTAAAAAACAATATTAACTTACGGTTGGTTTAAATGTGCTTCGAGCTATTGCCACACTTGCAGATACAGTTAATATGCAAATTAAATAAATTTGTTTAAGTTGTTGTTCAATTCTTCCTCTTCGATAGGTTTTATCCACTAGAGATGGGCGATAAGGTATCTAGTTCCCACGAGCAGAAATCGTGATGTTTATGTGTATTATTTATTATAAACTGATGTATAGAAAAACATTAAGCTATAAATTAAAAAATAAAACAAATTTACTGTGGAAATCGCGCCTTAGTTTTTCTAATAGATAAACTTGGGACTTGCACAATAAAATAATCTGAAAAAAGTTAATCAAAATGGAAGAAGAAGTGTTGCATTTCGCAATCAATTGGGTTCGCAATTGAAAATTACGTACCGTAAATTTGTATACCCGTTACTCGTAGAGTAAAAAGGGTATACTAAAGTCGTGCAAATGTATGTAACAGGCAAAAGGAATCATTTCCGACCATATAAAGTATATATATTCTTGATCAGCATCAACAGCCGGACAAGTGTCCTTCTGTCCGTCCGTCCGTCTGTCCGTCTGTCTGTATGAACACCTAGATCTCAGAGATGGTAAGAGATAGAGGTTTGACATGTATGGGACAAATGCTTCTTTTATCTGCACGCAGATCAAGTTTGTTTCAAATTTTGGCCACGCCACCTCCCGCCCCCGCAATTTGGAAAAAACGTTATATCTCCTACAGTTTTAAAGATAGACAATTTGTACCTTCTAGAGTTTGTTAGTAATTAGGAAAATGAATGAATGAATGAAATGATTTGCCGAAGAAATGATTAAGATCGGATGAACGGTTGTCAAGTTATGAGCAAAAAAGTGAAAAAGTAAAGTAAAAAATGTTGCATACTTTTTGGATGGTCACACTAAGGAACGCAGGAACACTGTTAAACATGTTTTTTCATGAGTAACGGGTATATCGAAGTCGGTAAGAGCCGACTTTAACTTACGCTCTCGTTTACCCTTGCAAATGGTTTAAAATATCAGAGTTTAACGCTAGCATTCATTCAAATAAAAAAATTTTCGAAATAAAACCCATTTTCCGACCAATGTTTCCTATGGCGGCTATAAGGTTTAATCATTCGATTTAGATCGGATGCAAATCTGTGTGAAAGCATAGAATATTAGTATTGGCTGAGATTGGGGACTCTAACATTAAAAAAATAATAGTTTTTCTTTCTAAGACCTATTTTCATACCGATGGTTCGTATGGAAGCTATTAGATTTAGTCATCCAATTTTGATTAAATTCTGCTTATCTGTTTGAAAGTATGTAGCATTAGTATTGGCCGAGTTTACGAACATTAACATTGAAAACGAAAACTATAAAACCATTTTCCGACCGATTTATCCTAAGAAAGCTATAAGATATAGTTATCTGATTTCGACCAAAATTTGCAAATCTGTGTGAAATCATTGAATATTAATAATCGCTGAGTTTAGAGTCGTTAACACTTAAAACACAAAAGTTTTTTCTCAATAAGACCCTTTTTTCGACGGATTGTTACTATGGCTGCTATAAATATAGTGATCCGATCAGGTTGATTCTGACATATTAGCGGTGTGCAGTAAAAAAAGACTGTGTGCAAAGTTTCAGCTCGATAGCTTTAAAACTGCGGAACTAGTTTGCGTAGAAACAGACGGACGGTCAAAGCTCAATCGTCAAGATGATCAAGAATATATATACTTTATAGCGTCCTCCACCACCACACTGGCTAATATTTGTTTTTTTTTCTGGATTTACCAGAACAGTCTTCGTCTGTTCCAAAACGAAGAACGAAGAGTTTTTAAAATTAGAAAAGCTTTCTCAAAAACTATGTTCTTTAAAGAAGTCCGGTGTTCTCGGTATAAGAAAATCCGAACTTACCCTACTATTGAGAACGAAAATACACGTTTTCGGTAAACTTAGAACGGATTTTTTTTTTGAGTATAGCTTTGGAGCAAATTTCTGATTGCCACACTGGCGAAAATTTTAAGAATGCAGCTTTTTCCTTTTAAAGTCGTTATGGAATTGAAAGAAATCAAATATATACCGTATCCGTAACCAACCGAAACCTATGTTTCTTAGGATTTTGATAGTTAGTTAAGACTAAATTGAAAATGAAAACGATACCATACTTTTGGGCTCTATGTGTACCGATCCGGGAAGCTCCAACTTCAAATGCTTTTGAACTGTGTTAGGGTCAACAATTGTTCTTAACTGAAACAACACATATTTCTTTTGGGATTCTTCGAATGCCATTTTGGGACTCTTCACACCCCGAAAACAATATTTAGCATCAAAGAATCTTGAAAGGACTTAAAATCACATGATTACTAGTCTATTACTACGTTTATACACACAAAATTTATTGTGAGTTATGCCCTTCAAAGTATGCTTTATGTCATTTTATAATTATCAATACGTAGACATTGTAGTCAGATATGGCAAAATCATATATAATCCACAAGGAATATTCACAAAAATTGTCGGACCAGTTAAAGGTATAAAAAATAATTTAGTTTTTAGCCAAAAAAAATAAATTATCAGGCCTGTTCCGAATTCCGAACGTTTTCAAAAAGTAAAAACGAAACGAAAACGAACGTTTTACTCTTTGCTGTTCCCAATTCCGAACGAATTGGTTACGCTTTGACTTTTCGAACTCGGTTTCAAAGTCGCTTTCATAAACAGCTGGCTGGCTGGCCTGCGTGCGTGTTCGTGTATATCGACAGCAGCCAGATTTGTCATCATCTCTATAATTTTAATTAGCCAAGCTCTTATTTACATATTAAGTCAATTCATTTTTATTTAAAACAATATTTAATTATTACATTTAAATTTGGGATATCAAATATGGTTAAAATACAGCTAAACTAACTACAAAAAAGTGATGTGCAAATACATTAATGTATATGAAGCAACCCTAGCAGCTATCGATTGACGGATAAAATGGACTAAAAAGTAAAGTGGAATTCAGAACAGCTCGGTTTGAAAACGACCGCTCGGTTTTGCTTTTCACGCAGTATTTTATAGATGTTTATAAAAAAAAATGATTTTAATATACACTTAAACTGTAAAAATTTTAAGTAGTGATGCTTAAAATAATCAGCATTTTTAATTTGATTAGCTTATAATTTTTGGGATTTATTTTAATGCTTTTACTAGCAACTACTTTTCATTCCGCTGACTCTGCAGCGCAACTTTTGAAAACGACAATTCTGGTCGATTTGCGGAATTCAGAACAGCAATCAACTCGATTTGCGACAATTCCACTCGTTTTCGGAATTCGGAACAGGCCTGATTATTCTCAATTAAGTATTATCAGAAGTATAGCATACTTAAAAGGGCATTAATCACAATCAATTTTGTGTGTATAAACGTAGTATATTTTATTAAGGTTTGCTATGTCTGTCAAAAAATTACATATTCGAAAACATTATTAACGTTCATATATTAGGTCGCGCTTCGCTGCACCTTTAACAGTATAGAACCATTATCAGCCCACATCCCACCCCACATTCCACCCCAATCCCACCCACTTCCCACCTACATACCACCCACTTACCACATGCCATGCACTTCCGACCCCCTTTAAAAACAATTTACCACGCCCAGCCCAACCCCATTCCACCCACTTTCCACCTACATCCACCCACATCCCACCGACATTCCGGCGCTATATTTAACACCGGAACACACCGGGACATACTTGGGACACATCGGGACATTAAAAATAAAATTCAATAATCTGCAAGCGTTGCTTGTTTGTAAGTCGATTCATTCGAAATGGACCAAACTGAACATGTTTGACAGTTACATGTGACTCGAAAACAGCTGAGCTGCCAAAAACATAAGCTACATAATTGCGATTGCATATGTACTGGGCGAAATTATGTCGCTATGCCCAAATAGTGGCAAGGAAGCCATAAAGTGTGTGAAGTGCTGCCCCTCGCCGTTTCGACCGGTGCTACCCAGCATAATTGTTTGTTTTCCTCGACTATCGTTTATTCGATCTTCATCATTCCTTTCCGTTTCCCTTTGTTAAGGCCTGATTCCAGATGACATAAATTTTTATTTCGGCACAGTACTTCATTCAAATAAGAATGTTTTGCAACATCATTCAGATTTCAAAACAGTTCAAAAGTGTATCTATTCATGTGAACTTCAACATAAAAATTGATTTTTATGTCATCTGGAATCAGGCCTTTAAGTGATGCTAGAAAACCGAAATACAATTCCATTTGATTTCCAAGTCTCGAGTATAGCATAGTTTATATTGTCAAAGGTGAAAATGTCTACATCAAGTGCTAAACTAGAAGATGGAGGAGAAGCCCCAATGGAGCAAACGCCACAGCTACGCATTGCCTTGCATGGCATGTCGTCCTTGATTAATACACGTATGTCCAGCTCAACGTTCGATTTGTGTATCGAACTACTGGAGGAAGAGGGTGTGCATGCTAAAGCTTTGGCCTTAGGGATACTCCATGTGCTCGAGGTAAAAACGAAGAAAACAATATATACTGGTTCCAAGCCGACAACTACCTGATAAGCCTTATCGGAGGCACGCAGACAGTGGCACCACTCCAAGTGCCCTCTATAAAAGTATAAAAATCTGCGATAACTTTTTGTTAATTATATTTTCCATTAACCACTTAACACTTAATTATAGCACATGAATATATTTATTAACGAAAACTTCTTGACGATAAGCGTTTAATAACTACTTAATGGGGAGATTATGATTACCAAAGTACCTATAATACATAGGTGACTCTTCCCTAAGCACTGTTAGTCTCTCTTCATTCCGTCTTCTGGTTAACAAGCAGCACCGCCTGGGCATCCTCTGCTGTAAGGTCCTCATCGCCCCAGCCCCACAGTTCGTGTGTGCCGTCTCCTGTGCGTCGAACTCTTCTCTCAATGATGTCGGGTGCCACCGTTTTCAGATCATAGGCCCAACCAATCTTGGCAAAGAAGTCAATAAATGCTGTGGTCAGATTCAGCGAGTAATTTCCCCACTCAGATGTCTTGTAGTCCCAGGGAAACACATGATGGTAGTTGTGCCAGCCCTCGCCCAAGGTTAGACCCGCCACAAATGCGCATTGGGAGGGACTAATGACCTTATCATAGGGTCGATTTCCATACTTATGCGCAGCACTATTCACCAGCCAGGTGCTATTCAGCTGAAAGCACCAGCGAAACATGGCGACCACGAACCAAGAACACACCAAAGACTCGTTCCAACAGAAAACGGGCAACACAGTTGGCAGTATAAAGCAGGCCAGCGGCATCAGAATCATATAGTATCTGAAATCATTGGGTTAGCAACTGCTCATGTCGTGGAAGACCCTTTACTTACTTCTTTTGAAACATTAAGATGGGATCGGCACGCAAGTCCGTCAAGTCCAAGCCCTTGCCCTTGGCCACCACATCGGGATGCTTGCGGCAGAGTAGCCAACCCACATGCGAGAAGAAAAAACCCCGCGTGGCATTGTGAGGATCAGCATCGGTTTCGGAGAATTTGTGATGCACACGATGGTCGCGTGCCCAGTGATAGGCGGCATCCTGGAAGGCTATAGTATTGAAGACAATCAATATCAAACGCAGCGGCCACTTGGCCTTGTAGGAGCGATGAGCCCATAATCGGTGGGCCCCGCCTGTGATGCCAATAACGCCCATAACAAGCAGTGCAAATGCTATAGAAAAGACGGGTTGAGAATTAGAGAATATGCTGAGAATAGGCTGCGTTCATGTAACCTTACCAAAGCCAATCGTAGCCCATTTGGCCTGGGCAATCACTAAATATCCTCCATATAAAGCGGCCAAATGTAAATACCCAAAAAGTATTATGTTACGCCAGACCAATACCAGTTGTCGGTCCTCGGCCTTTTTCAATAACTGTATATCGTCCAACCCCTCATCCGCTTCGAACAGCACGCCCGTCTGCTTGGATGACCCATCCAGACTTGTATGTGCTGCCCTATTGACCGTTCTTTCAATACTTACGGCATTGGGGGACATTTTTGGTGGACTGTAACAAAATCGAATAATCATTTACGGGTAAATATAAAGAAGACTAATCAGTATATAGTTGGCTGATCTTTTTACAAATCATTTTAATTCAAAGTGTTACATATATGCTCGGGTATCACGTGATTTTCACTTGTGATTAAACGGCAAGTGATTGACTTTGTTCCAAATGACCTTCATAATACCGACAGTGAAAAAAAGAACGAAAAGACTAGCTTTAAAACAAGGGTGCCCACCCACCCAAGCCTACATAAAGCAACACCAAATTCAAATGCGTGCTCTCCTCTCTTTATTTCCGAGCCAAGGTTTTGTTTTTGGCGGAGCGTAGATCAACAACAACATTCGTTAACACACATTCGTTATACAAACAAAAATCGGGGTTCTCCTTCTACTTCCTGGAGCTGTTTTTGCTTCAGATATATTTTGTTTTCCTACATTTGGCATTCAGCATTTGAAAATCTTAACGTTGATTTAGATAACCTACATGCCACGTTTGACAAACAGTTTGCTCAATGAAAATTATAAGAATTCAACACTGATTTTGATCTAGGATTTCAATATTCAAACGTAAATGTAGAAAACCTAAACGATCGTGTGATTCTCCGAAACCGATGTTGATCCTCACAATGCCACGCGGGGTTTTTTCTTCTCGCATGTGGGTTGGCTACTCTGCCGCAAGCATCCCGATGTGGTGGCCAAGGGCAAGGGCTTGGACTTGACGGACTTGCGTGCAGATTTTTGCATGAAAAATTCAGCTTTTCTGCACGCTACGTGTAGCTTCCTGCATTCTACATTTGGCGAGTGCAATTTAGAGGGCCGAAATACCATTCGTTTATGTTGATGTGTAGCGAACTTTTTTGTCTCTGTGAAAAAGAAAGCCACTCCGTCGCGTACTTTATGCAGTGTTGAATTTGTTTTATGCATGCATTTCATTTGTAAACAGTACTTGATTTTAAAATTTGAACTCAATAGGTTAACCAAACAAACAACGCAACTATTTCGAAATAGAATTGCTTAAGTTTTTTTATATGAAGTGCGGCTTTCGAATCATGTCGTTGAAAATCAGAATTAGTTTTAGTTCGGCAATCTTTCTAAATCAAATCTAGAGACTGACGATATATTTATCACTTTTTATACCCTTGGACAGGGTATATTGACATGGTAATTGTACAGATGTTTGTAAGGCATATAAAGTATATATATTCTTGATCAGCGTGACAAGCTGAGTTGATATAGCCATGTCCGTCTGTCGGTCTGTTTCTATACTATCTCCTCCGTCAGTTTTAAATCTATCTTAACCATACTTAGCACGAAGTCTTTTGGTATAAATACGCTGCACATTTGACGGAACCGGCCGGATCGGATGACTATAGCCATAGGAACGATCGGTCGAAAACTAGTTTTGGTGGGAAAAACTTTTTTGTTTTCCACGCAAACGTCTTTAAACCTCGTATTTATAAGTTTTTATTTTCTAAGCTTTTACTCCTCCAAGATGTATGAAAATCGGACAACTATATAGTATAGCTGCCATACAAAAGATAGGTCTGAAAAAAAGTTTTAGTATGAAAAACTTTTTTATTGTCAATGATATCGCTCCCAAACTTGTTACTGATCAATATTATATGCTAACACACTTCTTTTTTATTTTTTCGATTACTTTTCTTGTATTTTTCTAAACTGCACAAGTTTTAGCTTCACAACTATTTCCACTTTACGAACTTAGATGTTAGAGACTATTTTGGTTGTTAGTTCGTAGGACCAGACCCGAGACTCGCTGTCCTGTTGCTACCGCTGAAGATCTTAAATTTGATAGCTCACTTACCGGTCTATCTGATTAATAGAACTTAATTGATGCTTGTTGGCAATAGAAGCTTAGGAAAAGTTGTGAGACTTGGACACCACCAGCTTCCACTTTATACTCGTATGACAAATTGAAAATGCTCGGCTTATCGGCAGCATGGCAGACTATAGCCTAAGCCAAATGGCATGATTAAATGTAATACAATTAACATACAGGTACCCAGGTAAATATGTCGACTATTGGTACAAAGCTTTACTATACACCTAAACGAACAGTGCGCAACACAGTGAAGTGGCCCAAGCTACAAGCAGACGAACCGAATTGGGCTAAAAACCCAAGCCAAACAGCAGCCCAGTTCTTGACCTGTTAACAAAAAAGCTTGGAAAAATAAAGTGAACACATTTTACTCATTTGCAGTATCGGATCCAGGGGGGAGCCTATAGGGACTGAAGCCCCACCCTCAGAGCCCAAATATCTTAATTCACCCAATATATGGGCATTTCCATGACGTCGAACGGGACAACCGTACGTATTAAAATTTAAAAAAAAGTCAAAATAAAGCGGGTTTTTATTTTCACAATAGGCTTTACTTATAGCTCTTCAATAGCCCTACAATTGGTGCAAAGATTGATTTTGCAAAAATTGTTGTTTTAAAGATAATCGCAAAAAAACATGACACTCGCACGGGACAAAAACAGACGTGGTTTTTTCGGAAAACCATTCAAATACCGATTTCAGCAAATCCTGAGGCAATAAATTAAAGCGATAAATTTTAGAATGTAGTGCATTGATGTCTCTTTAAAATGGTTTTAATTTCAACCAAAAATAATTTGCAGTTTTTTCAAAATTTAAGCTAAAACATTTTCGCACGGGACATGTCGCACGGGACAGTTTTTTCCATCATTATATTGATGTGGTTTCTGCTACAATGCGAAGGAAAAACTTACAGTTAATTGCATTGCCATAGTTTGTCATGGTTTCTTATGCATTCATGTATACCCCTTAGTACCATCAGAAAGATTTTAGATAGCGAAAGTATGTACATGTAATCTATAATCACTTTTTTCCAAAAAATTAAGCAATTGTAATGTCAAAATGAGAAAAATTGCGCTATCTCGGCCGTGAAACCGAATATATCCAATTGGGTTATTAGTAAATGTAAGATTAGCATAAATTAGTTTAATTAGATGGTTTCCCTATAAAAATTCGATAAAATATAGTGTTTTTAACCACTTTTTAATTATTTGTCCCAGGTTGACCTTTTGGTGGAAATGCCCATATGCAAAGAGCAAAATATTTCTAGTAATCTAGAATTTCAGAAAAAGATGCAAATATTTAGATTGTTCCAAAAAGGCCTCAGCAGTGAAACGACGAACGTGTAAATATGGTTAAAATATTTCGATCGATCGTTGAAAATCGGGTGGAATGTTTGAAATAATTTTGATTAACTGGCAACAGTTTGCGCGATGATCTCATCGATTCCAATCAAAACCCTGTATATTTCGGTATCTATTCAGAATACGGGCAGAGAAAAATCTACTTTTCCTTTGCGTCACTGAGCGGCGCTCCGCTCATGCAACTAGTAAGTTTATCACACTTTGCCTCTTCAATTCTATACCCCACTACTAAACTCGTAATCTTAATACGTTTGGACTTTTCCTTCGGTCATAAAATTAGTATAGTAAAAAGTAAAAATAAAATTCACGAATAAGTACTATATATTGTTTATAAATTAATTAAATGAATTATAATAACTCTAGTTTACAGCCAAAAATATTTTAAAATTTTTTATTGGGAATGGTGAACGTTTTTAAAGAAATTTAATTTTTAGCTTGACAAAAAAAAAAATTTATTTATTTATTTATTATTATAACCTTATTTTTTTGCACTAGTCACTAAAGAAAAAACACAAACATTGAAGCAAGGGTATTAACCTAATCAAATCTAAAACTAATTTTTCTCTACATCGGTTTTTTATTTTTTTTTACTTTTAATTGTTTTTACTTAAAAGTCGCATTTTTACGAATAAAATAAGGTATTCGTGAGGAAAATCGTTGCACACGTACCGTAGATGGATCAAATTGAGTGTTTTGTGTGTTCACAAAAAATTAATTTTAGCAATTTATGAAGTGAGCGGAAAGCTAGAACAAAAATAATAATCAAGAACTGAACAAAAGTCGAAGCAAACGAAAATTTATTTTTAAATAATCAAGAAAATATCACATTTTCACTAATTTGATCACTGTTCGTTTGTTAGTTTATAGATTTTGATCATCATTAGTGGAACAAGTAAAAATAATATTTTTTTGGAGTTTTTTATATTTTTTCTAGGCGTTTAAAAAATGAAATTGCTTTAAAACGGAGTTATGAAAAATGTTTTGGAAATCGATTTTTGAGATCAACATTCTAAACAACACTTTAAAAAATATTTCAGTTTCTATCTTAATTTTTAAATATAATTTGTTTACAATTTTTACTACGTTTTTTTTAAATTATTTATTTTATGACGAGTTGAATTAGTGAATGTTTTAAACATGAAGAATGAACAAATTAAATAATACACAAAAAATTTACTGTTCAATTTGTGTTGAAATTTGAGTTCAAAATTTCTCGTTTATATGGTCGCCAAAATAAACCGCAACAGCATACGCACCGAGGATATGACGGTTTTTGGGATACTTTGGGAATTTTTTTCTCACTTTGTACACTTTTTTGTACAATGGTTAAGGCTATTGATGATATATTTAACTTTTTACAGTGCCACCATTTACTACCATTTTGTGGATTTCATGATTTGTTATTTTGGGAAAATTTCTTGACATTCTGGCTCTAGAGAGCTTGATTCCAGCACATCGTACCAAGCACACAGTTCAAAAAATTGCAGAAGCTGCAACAATTTATGAGGATGACTTGAAAAACTGCAGCGAAGCCGAGCTGACGCAAGAAATTTTTTTATGGCACAAGAGTTGTGAGAACACTCTAGGCATTACAGCTGATGAAATCGAAGAAATTCAATATTTTTTTCCCGAACGTTGCAATATTGTTGCAATTGTTCTCGACGATCCCTGACACCTCGCTGCTGAAAGGACTTTTCCTCTGCTAAAAAGATTGAAAACCAACCAAACCTCGTCGACTCGCAACATTGGACTGGGCTGTCGAGAAGATTTGACTAAAATGCGATACCAGAACAAATTTTCTATAAATGATAATATAAGAATAGTAAAAGAAGACTTAAATTAAACAAATTAATAGCAGCCCGGGAAGCATCTCCGAACACATAAAGTATATATCGCTCACTTACTTCAATACTGGCATAACTCAAAAAATACGATTTTTGTCTTAATGATGCAGAAATACTCGTTGTATTGTGTAATATTTTGTGTAAAAATTTTCGTATTGATATCACTCTTACTTTCCATGTGATATGAAAATATGTCTCATTATAATTTTACAGGTTCATTTTCATGTTAATGCAAGAACGTCATATCTCAGTTGTCCTGCAGTCGATATGGAGCAAACATACATCGGCTTTCAGTTAAAACCTTAAAATTTTTTGGGTTCGGATTCACGGAGCGGGTTCAGTAGCTCGCTGAACCTAGGTTCAGGTTCGAACCGGGGTTCAGGCTTGTTTTGTTTTCGCTGATTCAAAAAAATGTATGTTAATTGGAAAAACCTTTAAAATTTCATACATATTTGGAAGTTCAGAGTCTTGATATTCGGAATAAAATATTTGAGCTCAGTAATAGATATTTTAAGGGATATTTTACTTTAAGGGGGGTGGTAGGGTTTTAAAGGCGAGAAAAACGCATATTTTTATGATTTTTTTTGCGGCGACATCAATAATATAATTTTATTAAACTTTATTACATATTATTGTACAACTTTTGAAGTATGTCAGAAAAAATTTTCAAAGAAACATATTTAAAAATAAGCTGGTGACGGTGAATCTCCAGAGGTGCCTTGAAAAAAAAGTTTTTGCGGTATACTGAACCGACCCAAAAAAGTTGATACGCATTTTAAAGGTGATGTATCTCGAGGTAATATTTTTGTTTTTTTTTTTTTCAAGGTAAATTTTAAACCAATTTTAGGTAATGACTAGAAAAGTTCGTTTATTCACACTTCCAATTTGCAACCAAATTCAAATAAAAAAAATAACATCGACAAATCGATTTTTTCAAAATAATAACTAAATTTATCTCATTGTACCTTTAAAATCCAACAATTTTTATGTTATGAGCAAAATAAAAACTTTGAAAACAAATTTCGTTAAAAAAGGTTACTTATGTGGTCACACGATTCACAATTGTAAACAAACCTCTCGTAACACACGTTTATGCAATATGTAGAGTGCTGAAGTGCTGGGTGAAAAGGGACAATTGATTTCAATTCAGCGACCAAAAAAAATCTTGTGCTATCAGACAAATCTCTCATATTCTAATTTTTAGAATAGTTTTTTCTTAGGGATTTTTTAGTTGGCTCGAGGTCAATGTTTTTACGTGCTTATTAAAAACAATAAATCCCGAGTTTTTGATTTTCCAATATTTTTAAACCCCCTTCGGGATTTGTCAAATATCAGGCAAACTAGAGAGTTCTTTAAATTCATGCCACATTTTTTTAAGTGTGCATTCAGATATATTGGAAAATGGCAAAGTCAACAATTATACAAAGCATCTAGAAAAATTGTATAATTCTTGAACCAAACCTTTTGCTTCCCTTTCTTCGAGCGATAAAATAAAGGTTCGGGTTGTTCGATTTCCCAAAAATCCTGGGTCTGATTTCGGACGGTTCACTCGAACCGGTTTGCAGCCCTGGTTAAAACATCATATTTATATGTTTTATCAATAAGCATTATAAATTTTTAATATTTTAATTAATTAACTCGAAACTAAACGAACCGTTTTTTCTGGGTTAAATCCATTGAGAACTTTAAACGTTTTTTTTAAAACGGTTTATTTTGAGTTATACCAGTATTGAAGTAAGTGAACGATATATTCTTGATCAGCGCAACGAGCTGAGTTGATATCAGTCTGTTTCTATGCTTTCTCCTCCGTTAATTTTAAGGTTATCGTAACCAAACTTTGCACGAAGTCTTTTGATACAAATACGCTGCACATTTGTTGGAATTGGCCGGATCGGATGACTATATCATATGGCTGCTTTAGGAACGATCGGTCGAAGAACTAGTTTTCGTGAGAATAACTTTTTTGTTTCCAATGGTAGCGTCTTTATATTTTCCAGTTATGAATTTTATGTGTTTTAAGTTAAAACTTTTAACACAATGTTGTAGATTTTGTTTAAAATCGGTTGAATATATCGTATAGCTGTCATATAACAAACTGGCAGGCATAATTCATGCTCCAAGGGTATATAAGCATTAATGGTTTCCGATAAGAAGTATTTTTAGATTTGTTTCTCAATAATTTCTAAGACTCACATAACAGTACATCATGCTGTCTCTCTCATTTTCTATATATTTATATATTAAATTTATCATGATTAATACGCTACAAAGAATGCAAACTTTATTTACTTTTATCAAAATATCAGCCTAAATATGGCGGCTGTTACGGAATGAAATTGGTGAATAGTCTGAGAGGAGAATGGTCAAAGGATATGACATCATATCACCAAAAACTACGTTGACTTCGAGAAAAGTTGTTCCTTAACTTGTTATCTTCTCTAGAGAATTTTTCAAACAAATGGGTTTGTTTTGGGTTAATCCGAATCAAACCGGTTCTGCAGGATCGATTGGCGGCCTTGATAAAGGCACATTAATGTTTATTATTCAAGTTGATAGATAACAAGTCTTTGGCTATCATAAAAGAATAATCTATTCTGTAAACTGTTTTTAAGTACTCAGCATTGATAAGAATTCGTTTAAGTGGACCCTATAAATAGATTTGCTGTATATGCATCTATAATAAACATTAAATCATCTTGGACTTTTGGTCGACACTTCAACAGCATTTGTTAAAGCCATAATCCATAATTCCATAGGTAACTTGTATGGACATTACGTGTCGCTTTTTTAGTGATCGGCATGGCATGAAACAAACTAATCAGACATGTCTAGACTGGACAAGTGATTCATCAAGTGGTTTATTAGTAATTCTTGATGCCGACAAATCCATTTTATTGATAACCTAATCGAAAAGCTTTCTGCAAAACGCGCTCTGTTGTTGAAATAATGCAACTTTTGTAGCAGCTGGGATTTATGTGTTTTAATAATTTAACAGAAGTCGAATGAATGGCTGCTCAGTTTAGAACTGTGTGTGTGTATATAAGGATGTTACTTATGTACAAAGCTTTTGTATAGCATTTGGAACAGATAATTTTGTTGACTATTTCTCTTCCTTGGGCTTTTCCATAGAGTCTTTTTGGTCAGCGCTTTTCTCGACTGGCTTCTCATCGGGTTTCTTTGACTTCTTTTGTGCCTTCTCGGCTTGTTTTTGTTTTTCAGCCTCGGCGCGTGCGGCCTCTTCCTGCTGCTTTTGATTTTCTTTTTGAGCCGCTGCGGCGGCCACTTCTTCATCGTCCCAGTCGGCCATGGAGCGATCACGCTTTAGCCACGAGTGTGTGGTGTCTGCTTTGAAGGCTGCGAAGAAAAGGAATCAAAAATTGTCATCTAAATGGCCAGAATTAACTTACTCTGATTGAACCACTTGATGCCGTTTTGCATGTCCTCAATAATCTCACGTGATGTGTACATCACCTCGTTCTGCACCGCCTGGTGAAACGAGGAAGTTTCAAAAGCAGCCGAGTACACAGAATTGCGATCATGATTCAGGGCTCGTTGTGGAAACTTGGCCAAACAGGTGGCCAGCTCCAATGCATTGCCCAGAGCAGTTCCTGTGGGCACAATGCGATTTACCAGGCCAATGTCATGGGCCTCTTGCGAACCCACTGGACGCCCAGTGAGTATAAGATCCAAGGCACGCGATAAACCGATCATGGCCGGCAAGCGTACTGTGCCGCCATCCAGCATGGGTACGCCAAAGCGACGATTGAAGAAACCCAGCACTGCCGACTCCTCCATCACACGCAAATCGCACATAAGCGCCAGTTCCAGGCCATTGGCTATGCAATAGCCATTAATGCCGCAAACTACCGGCTTTTTAATCTGACGACGTGTGGGACCCACGGAACCCTCGGGGCGCATAAGTATATCAACGCTGATTTCCTCCTTCTCGTCCGTGCTCATTTCGAGTATATCAAAGCCAGAGCAAAAGGAACCACCGATGCCATACAGCACGGCCACTGGCGAAGTGTCATCCGCCTCAAATGCAGAGAAGGCCTCGCATAGCTGGGCAGCAGTGCTCGAATCGATGGCGTTACGTTGCTGCGCTCGATTAATGCCAATAAGTGTGATATTTTTGTCCTTCTCCACAAGTATGGTTTTGGCTGGTGGCTCTGGCTCTGTCTTGGCTGCAGCATCTAAATGAGAAACGAGTTGGTCGAGTTTTCATTATGCCGTCCTAACCCCTTACCTTTGCCTAGAATCTTTGTTGTGGTTAGCGAGCGGAGGGCTGTAAAGCGGACCTGCTGCGCCAACTGGTGACCCAACTGTTGGCCAAATTTGCGCAACATGTTCAGCCGGTAAACCAAAATGTGGGTGACTTCAATTTGATAGACAATTGCACGTGCTTGATGAGAAATATCAATATGTAATTTTTAATATTAACCTGAATAACTTGAAACTCCAAACACTGCTTCTCGCGCTTCAGCCCTAGTGTGACCGAACTTGCGAGCAGTTACCACTAATGCGTTAGTGAAAAATATGGCGTCTGCTTGACAGAGCTGCCACCTTATGCAGTGGTCACACTAATTCCGAACCGGCGTCAGAGGCTTCTCCATTTTGATTAAATATTGCAAAAAAATGGTTATGGAGGTGGACCACGACGCAAACGAGCCCAGCATTGAGCTCACTGAGGCTGAGAACGAGCTGTACGACAGACAGATTCGGCTGTGGGGCTTGGAGTCGCAAAAGCGGTAAGTTTACCGGCATTCACCGGCACGTAGTGGGAGACTTGCTTAAAATGCCATTTCCAGCCTACGTACCGCCAAAATACTCATCTCCGGATTGAATGGACTTGGAGCCGAAATAACCAAGAACATAATCTTGTCCGGCGTCAACTCTGTAAAGCTGCACGACGACAAGCTGGTCACAGAGGAAGACTTTTGCTCCCAATTCCTGGCTGCGCGCGAGTCCCTTGGTATTAACAGGGCCGAGGCATCGTTAGAGCGCGCCCGTGCCCTAAATCCAATGGTAGATATATCGGCCGACACTCAACCGCTCAAGGAGAAAACCAAGGACTTCTTTGGCCAGTTCAATGTGGTGGTCGTGAATGGCCAGAACAATGAGGAATTGCAGCGCATAGATGGTATATGTCGTGATCTGGGCGTAAAGTTCTTCGCCAGCGATGTCTGGGGCATGTTTGGTTTCTATTTTGCTGGTTTGCAGACCCATCGATATGTGGAGTGAGTATGGTTTGAAGAGTTTGAATCGATAATCCACCTTATGTCCCCTTTCAGGGATGTCATCAAGTACAAGACAATCTCAAAACCCAAGGAGAAGGTTAAGTACGAAACTGTGTCCACACCCGTGCAACGTGAAGTGCAGTATCCAACCTATTCGGCCTGGCTGGATTTTGATGTGACTGCCACGGGTTACCAGCGCCAGTTGAAACGCAATGGTCCAGGCATAGTTCTGCTTCGGATTCTGCAGCAATTTCGATCTTCCCATCAACGCGATCCCAGTTACAAAACGAGGGAGGCGGACCTAAAGCTGTTACAGACCATCCGTGATGATCTACTGTTCACATCGGCTCTTAGTAACGAGGCATTGGACGTACTCTTTGCCCAGATATCGCCAGTTGTGGCTATTGTGGGCGGCGTTGTGGCCCAGGAGGTAATCAAAGTTGTGACTAAAATGGAAGCACCACATTGCAACCTATTCATCTTCGACCCCAGCACTTGTGTGGGCTATGTGGAGAAGATTGGAGTCAATTAATATTCAAATAAAGTTCCACTTCTCATTCATTTCCAAAAGACACCAATTCCGAATTTTATTTTTATTTGCGGATAGAAAAGCTTAGCTTGGACCTGAAACTCGCACTTAAGACTTAGGGGATGTTGGCCAAGTAGTCCTTGATGGAGGCAGGGTCGAGACGCTTGAAACCGTTCTGATCGCAAATGCCCACCTCAATGTTATCGGCCGTCATTTTGCCCTCGAAACCCTCCTTGAGCGTTAGAATGGCAGTGTGGACGGCATCTTCCAACTCCAGATCTTCGCTATATCTGCAAAGGTGGAGGCAGCGCTTGAGAATAGAAATGCTGGGAGTAAACCCAAATGCTTACCGCTTCTCCAAAAAGGTTTTGCCATTGACAGAATTCTTGCCCATGGCCGTAGCCTTCCAGGCAAAGTAAGCTCCCGAAGGATCAGACTGATATAGATAGGGACGATCATTGTCCCAGCCGCAAATCAGCAGGGATACACCAAACGGACGCACGCCACTATTACCATAAAAGTTGAATTACGAAGAAATCTTACACTTTTTGTGCAAACTTACCCTGACTGGGTATACTCTTGCATGAGTGTGGCCACACGCTGCACCAGCTGGGCCACCGGAATCGGTTCCTTGTACGTGAGGAAATATTGCTGGGCAATCTTGCGGGCCTGTTTTACCAGCAAACGATAATCGGGACCCATGCCCGAGTAGACCATGCCAATATGCTTGTTAATAATCTCTACCCGATGCACACTGTGCTCCTCGTACAGGGCAGACTTGTGTTTGTTCTCGGTGGCAATGACGACGCCGTTGGAAGCTGCAAGTAGGTAAAACTGGATTGTTAGCATTTGTATAAACTTGACCAAAATTCTACCCGCTTACCCATGATGCCCACAGAGGGAGCACCAGCAGATACCGCGGCCAGGGCATACTCCAATTGGACTAGCTTTCCCGAAGGACTGCAAAAAGAAACCAAAAAAAATGTTTTATTTATGCCCAGTCATTCTTGTAGGTTAGGTTTATTTCGGCAAAGGCAGGAAATTTGGAAGAATCTTACAACTTTTCTTACCTGAAAGTCGTCAGCGAGAAGCTGTAGCGTTCGGTAGCCATATTTATTGGCCTTTATTACAATAATTTTAGGTGAAACAAAATACAGAAGCCGACTTTGCAGAGAAACAGAAATGACACAGCAATTGAGAAGCAGGGTTGTCAGGTCTTGAGCGTAGAGTTCAGTGTGACCACCAGTCTGGTGCGGGAAAATAACTCAATTTTGAAAGATTGCTTAATTATTTATAACGATTACAATAAATAATAACGAATAAATAACAGGGACCGTAACGATTATGAGTTCTATTACAAAAATCTATCTTTAAGGCCTATACTCAGATAAGATAAATTTTTAGTTTGGTACGATATTTTACATAAATAGAAACAATTTTGTACAGCTTTGAAATCTGAATACGTTTAAAAAGGCATCTTATTTGTATGAAATTGTTTCTATTCATGTGAAATATTGTACCAAACTAAAAATTTATCCATATGCGGGGCCTTTAATGATTAACTTTTTGATTTTTATTTTATTCCTCAAAAAAAAAATGATTAAACTTGATTTTTATATATAAAACTCAGGAAATAATCATTATGAGTTGAGTAATATAAATAGAAATCAAAAATAATGATTATTGTTCGAGTTTTATTTTTTTGCTCAAAAATATTACTCAAACACCGATTACGGCTAGGGCATAAGGAATTGTAGCAAGTTTAATGGATTTACCTAGTAAGGGGACCAAATTGAATAAGATCCACATTCAAGATTTCAATGAAAGGTCTTTTACATTGCGGTTTTTAAAAAATTAAAAATTTTTAAATTACACATTGCTACAAATTTAACAAAATTGTAACAACCTAGCCTAATAACCTGCTGTAGAGCAGGTCACGTATAGCACTCCCAAATTCTTGGTTTTCCTCGGGAACCCCCAAAACTGAAGATATGGCCCAAAAAATGTTTATTGCTCATTTGGCTCACTTAATTTGAAATAACTCTGGAATGGACCATCTGATTTTGTATATTTCTTAAGTGTGTTAATAGAAAATATATTGATATAACAAGTATGCCCCTAAAAGTATACTTTGCTACAATCTAAAATCTTCCGAATGGATTGATGTTAAAAACCTTGTCAAGACACTAGAGCCTGCAAAGTGCCCAGTTGTACATGGGTGATTTTTATAAACTGTGGCTGGAGCTGAAACTAACAATCAGTGCAACAAAAAATGGTCATAGCCCAATATTGTATAACTGCATTAAGAAAAGGGAAGAGGCCTTGATGGGTAACCCCGTTGTCGTTTGCAGCATCTATTTAGATCCGAGAATTAGACGGGTATTGTTGCAAAATCCACCAAGCCTAATTGTTGCTAGAGCACACCTTAAGAAACTGATGTTAAAAATATAAAATTTGGAGCTAATTGTAAGTGAATATTCAAAACCAAATTAAATATTGTGGTAAACCTAATAAAAAGTTTACATGCACTAGATGTAACATAACAATTTTTTATATTGCCAAGAGTCTTCCAATGCAAGCGGAAAATCTACGTCGACTATGGGCGAGACTGCTGAGGTTCAACCTCACTCAGCCCTGGACGAGTTCCTCAAACAAAATTCGTTTGCCCAGTAACCAGGCGGCCATTTCACGAACATCATTTTCCAAAAAATCCCAACGAGTAACATAGAAATTATGGCAGCGAAAACTAACACAATCATGGCCTAAATGGCGATACAAATTACTTAAGCTTAATGGATTAACTTGGGGGGCATTAAAAGAATTCCAGCAACATTTTATTGCTCATTTGGGCGCGTGTTCAGTCTACAGATATTTTCGACAAATGATGTTCGTATACCAGTTCGCACCAAAGAGGAACATTGTTCGCACCAACACCGCAAGATAGAACCATTTCTATGTCGAGCGAACTTTTTCTGCCCTCAAATTGGTTTTATTGGATCTGAGATGCAATCTCTCGTCGGACTCGCTGCAAAAACTGTATTTGTAAAGTTAAATAATTAAAAAATTTCAATTTTTTGAAAACCGCAATGTAAAATACCTTTTATTGAAATCTTGAATGTGGATCTTATTCAATTTGGCTCCCCTTATCTAGGTACATCCATCAAACTTGCTACAATTCCTTATGCACTAGCCGTAATCGGTGTTTCAGTAATATTTTTGCTAGCTTTAAAATTTAAAAAAAAGAAGAACTGACGGAAAATAATCATTATTTTTGATTTCAGTATTTATATTACTCAACTCATAAGGATTATTTCCTGAGTTTTATTATATAAAAATAAAAAAAAAAATCATTACCCATTGAGCCATAAAATAAAAATCAAAAAATAAAACTCATTGCAGAATTGAATAGATTATCGAAAAATAATCATATGTTATTATATTCCAATTTTTATCGCACTCCAAGTTAATGATTTTTTTGGATGATAAATTTACAAATAATCATTATTTTCTTTCTTTATGTTTTTAGTTTTTTGTCAAAAATTTGCATTGCATTTGGCTGGCTCAAGGTCAGTGGTGAATTATAATTTTATATTTTTTTAATAAATCAACAGAGATTAATAGAAAAAGCTGTTTCGAAGATAACCATATTTTCTCATCAGCAGACTTTGATTGCTTGTTCACGTTTCCAACAACCTCACCCCCGTCGGGTTGTTAATTCGAGCTAAGTTCTTGTCTTTTGAACGTGTTTTTTGCTTTCCAATTTAAGGTAATTCTTTTTTTGTTGCTTATTTATGCTAAATAAACAGCACACTGTTTGGTTGTTTGAAACGTAAACAAAAATCTCCCTGATGAAAATATATGGTTATCTTCGAAACAGCGATCGTTGTACTGAAATATTATTTGCTATTAATCGATGTTGATTTATTTGGATTATATAAAGTTGAAAATTTGTCGCAATATCAACCTCTGTGTAATATCCAGACAGTGGATTTTGCATCTTTTCCTATTTTGAGCTACATGGCTGATTAAAGTTCTGATTGCACATATCTTACTTTTATTGAGAAAGATCTAGGTCCGCTAAAAACGATTTGTAAAATAGAAAAAAGATTTGCCAGCAAACTGGTTTGCAATACAAATTTATGCTACCTTTAAAATTTGAAAATACACAATTATATCAAAAATTTTTGGTCGCTATTGATCTTAACACTTTTATTCATTAGTCGATTTACCTGTCTTTATGCCAATCCAAAGCTCTTAAAGATTTTACAGATGTTCAAATTTCTTTTAACCGATTGGATACCGTGTTTTTTTAAAAGAGGAGTTGGATTTATACTAAAGGCCGGCTAGATGAAAATACGCGACATCAAGCACCTTTTCTGCTAGAAACTATCGACATCAACCATCTCTGCAACCACCAATTTTCCAACCGCTGTGTGAAAATTGTGAAAAACGCTTTGCAAAATAGATATCAAAAGCAGGAATATGGTTCGTGGAGCACTTCGGGGAGGCCGTCCTATGCGTGGGGGCATACGTCCACCATTCAAGAAAACATTTGTGCCTCGGCATCCCTTTGATTTAACTCTGGCTGAGGTTTTCTTCCCCAAAGTAGCGGCGAGCGCAGATGACTCTGCCTTGACAGCGGTAAATCAATAAACGCTACACACACACACGCACACAAACTTATTTGAACTTTTCTTAGGCTTTATTGAAGCGCAACCAGGATCTTAGCCCTACTCCCGCTGAGCAGACGGCCATTGGAAATTTGGTCACCAAGGTTCAAGCTGTTTTGGATACTCTGGTGGTGGCTCCGGGTGACTTCAATACATGTGTAAGCAGAATTTGACTAGAAAAGCAACTAAAATGTACAATTAACAAGATTTCATTGTTTCATATTAGCAACTCGAGGAAGTGCGTCAGGTGGGCTCCTTCAAGAAGGGCACCATTACAGGCAACAATGTGGCTGATATTGTTGTCATTCTCAAGACTCTGCCTACCAAGGAGGCCGTCGACGCTCTGGCCAAGAAGGTAGAGGCTGATCTGAAGAATAGTATGAAAACCGAAGTATTGACCAAGGGCGAGCAGCATACTGTTCAGTTACATGAAAGAGGCTTCGATATAGCCAATATGCAGGCCAAGGTGCGCATTTTAATAGCCACTTTGCCGCAGAACTTAAGAAAACTGGAACCGGAGATACACATGGACCAAAAACTGATGCAGAGTCATCTGGCCGCCATACGTCATACTCGCTGGTTCGAGGAGAATGCCCATCACTCTTCGATTAAGGTGCTCATACGCATTCTCAAGGATCTGACCAAGCGTTTTGAGGCCTTTGCACCACTTTCCTCCTGGATGATCGATTTGATTGCTCATTTGGCCATAATGAATAATCCCTCGCGCCAGGCTTTGCCAATTAATTTGGCATTCCGTCGTGTGTTTCAGTTGCTCTCGGCAGGGCTTTTCTTGCCCGGATCGGCAGGCATCACCGATCCCACCGAACCTGGCCACATACGCGTGCATACGGCCATGACGCTGGAGCAGCAGGATGTCTGCTGCTATACGGCCCAGACATTGCTCCGTGTGTTGACCCATGGTGGCTACAAACACATTCTGGGCCTCGAAGGCAATACGAGTATTGTGCGCGAGATGTCGGTTTGGAATGGGGTGTGCGTGTCGCCTTTAAACCCTGTCTACGAGAAGCCCACCGACAAGAAGGAAGGCGATATGGAGGAAGACATCGAGATGATCGAGAACGATAATGAGGATGAGGGCAGCGACGAAGGCGCCGAGTAAAACATCGAATACAAGATTGACTTTTTCTACGTTTATTAATAATGTAAATGTCAGTAAATCATTGTCCCAGTTATGGGCTCATCTTCATCCACATTGCTCGCAAGTTCTTTGTCAATGAGCTGAAAGTAGTTTTCAGCCGAAAGACCATTTGGTTCACTGACCTTGATGGCCAGATCCAGGCATTTTAGCTTGTGGCCTTTCTTTAGGCTGCGAGCGGCCACTATGGATTTGCCCAGCTTAGAGCGGCAGGGCAGTTCACACTCTAAGATCTCCTTAACCCGTATGTCTCTTAAAGCCTCAACCAAATCCTGTCCCCCCTTCAAGATGTCCACAATTTCCTTAAAACTATAAGAAAAACTTGGGTTGAGCCGTAAACCTGCGATGCCTCTGACCAAAGAACCAAATTCTCGGGGTTCCAGAGAACAACGATGATCCGAACCCTTTTGGGACTTGTCCAAAGTAAAGTGGCGCTCCACAATTCGGGCGCCCAACAACACAGCTGCTTGACTAATAACCACACCCAGCTCGTGCCCAGAATAGCCAATGACCACTTGGGGAAAGCGACTCTTAAGCATGGAAATCAAGCGCAAACTACAGTCCCGGGGTGCTGTGGGATAGGCCGAGACACAATGCATCAGGGCGTAATCGGTATGCCCAGCCTGCTGCATAATTTGTACAATCTTCTCCACCGTCGACATGGTTTGCATGCCCGTTGAGATGGCCAAGGGTACTCCCAAACCAGCGGCTTTTTCCAACAGTGGAAAATTATTCGCATCACCCGATCCAATTTTAATAAATGGAACCTTCAAGGAGTACAAAAACTCCAAGGAGCACTCGTCCATGGCGGAAGCAGTGAAATCAATTCCCGCTTCCCGACTAAAACTCTGCAATTCCTGGTACTGCTCTGTGGAGAACTCCAGAAACATTTTATGTTCACCATAGGTTGTGCCCCAGGCATGTTCGCTGTGATATTCACGTTCTAAAGCGGATCGTGTAAACTTTGCGGTCAGCTCAGATTTTTGAAATTTCACACAATGGCATCCTGCTTTCTTGGCCTCCAAGATCATCTTTTTGGCCGTCTCCAGGCAGCCTTGATGATTCTGGCCCAGTTCGGCAATGATGTAGACGGTGTCGTTGCGCCAGAACATTTTCAATTAATTTAAATCAAAAGTTAATTGAAACGATAATTGGGGCGGCGTTGCGCAGGTTGTCGGACAGCCAATTTTCATTCCCAGCTCCGTCTCGAAAAGTCTGGCAACGCCGCACAGTGGCCGGTTTCGCTGATTTAGCGTTGCAAAAATCGTAACTTTTTGAACGGAAAGAGATATTTGAAAAATTCCAATGGAAAGGTGATAGAGAATTTCGAGATCTTTTTAACAAGTTTGAAATCAACATTGGGTTACTCAGGATAGACTGTCAAAGTACCAAGTTTAATCCACTGAAAAAGTTTTAAAAAATAAGCCAAAAATTTTAACTTTTTTAAATCGATTGGTAATTGTCTATTATATCTTCCTAAAATTCCGAAATAAATAATATGAAATTTGTGAACAAATTTGTTGTGTTCAATTGTTCTGCGAGTACGTTTGTTCAAAAATTGTGATTAATATGGCTTGTGCGGGTTGTGAAACTACAATTTCGAAGATTTTGTCGATGTCGGAGTCCGATGTCATTGACTTTCTTATTAGTCATAATGCCATTTTAAAGGAAATCAACTGTCCAAAATGTGGTGAAGTGTGCAAAATTTCTTCTAAAGGTAATTGTCTATTATATGTCCTTCCTCTCCAAAAATTCCTTTGGAAAATTTCGTCTAAAGCCTTGGTGGGCACAGAATTTGCAATTGTGAGCACTACAACACACACACAAACACAACTTTGAAGCAAAATTAAAAATGAACACATTTATTACTCTGTGCGTCACACAAAAATTGTGTTTTTTTGTTCTTCCACGAAAAATTATCACTAGAAATTTGATTTTTTATTCGTTTATTAGTTTTTCAAAATCTACTTTTTCTTACTATTGTGACTTATATCCTTATTTTTCCTATAAGCTTTTAATATGTTAAATGGATCGATTCCCATACATATGTATTCCTCAAACTTGCCTCCCACTAAGCATCAACAAACTATACTTTTTCCCGGAAAAATTTTGTAGCATAACTTTTAACAAATAACCTTTTATGACCTGCGATTACGTCAGCTCGTTTCTGTGTGTTTGTTGTTTAGTTTTATTGGGGGTCATAAATTAATTGCTCGCAGCGTCAAAAGTTGTTGTTGTATCTTGGCTAGGCAAAACAACGGATTGAGTAGTCTGAGTAACGTGAGCAAAGGGATGCCCACCAAGGCTCTAAAGGTTCGAGGACCGTATTTCGTTGCCATTCCGTAGTGCAAATGGACAATAAGAAGAAGAAAAAACAAAAAGTACATTGCAATTTTGTAGAAAGTGTTCGCAAAAACACTTTTTTTCCATAAACTTTGCGGACCCTGATACTCAGGCTCACACACAAAACATTGAGCGGTTGTGGCGTGACATGAAGGGCAACATCCCACACTATGGTCGGCGGAAGGAACATTATTTAGGGTATTTGGCAAAGTTCCAATTCCACAAAAAATTTCCTGTTCATTCGCAAAGACTTCATGAAATATTCATTTAGCACTCTGTATAACCCAAGGATGGAATTAAATGTGAACGCTGATGTCCATTTTGAGGTTTGTAATAAAAATATTTTCTCCTGCGATCGCAATGTTATATTTATATGCTGAGGCTTAAAAAGCGTGGCTGAGAGCAGCAGGTGTGGAGTAGGCCTTCTGGGGAAACCACAATAAAAAAAAACGCGCCTTCAACTTTACCTCTAATGGGTGGTGTGGAAAAAGTTTAATTACCCGAGTTCTTTTTGCTATTGGGGTGAGTTGTTCAGAAATTTGTAGAAATTAGCGCCGCAGGAGAAAATTTTTTTTAAAAAATCGCGCAATTATTTAAAAAAAAAATTTTCGTTTTTCAAAATACTAATTTATAGGAGGTGGATGTAAACGGCCTTCAACTTTACATCTAATGCAGGGTTACCCAAGAAGAGAGCGCTAAAATGTGCCTGTGTCTCTTTCTAAAACACAGTGAAGCATGACTTCGGCAAGCACTCGGTGTGCCCCAGGGACTATAGCTGGGGAACTCTGCTCTAATGGGTGGTGTGAAAAAGTTCAGAGCCTCATCCACGTCAACTGAATAGGCCAAATACTTCGATATTGGTCTGCTTTTAAACTTGAAAATGTCATTGCAGTTAAATTCTAGGTGTGAGTTGTTGACAAATTTAATATTTTTTATTATTTATTTGACATTTGAAGAAAAGCACATGCATAATTTCGGTGCAAAAACAACAAATTTCAAAATTCATTTTAAAAGAAACCATGGATGACCGCCAATTAATTTCTGCAGTAAATTCATTATAATTCGTGGTCCATCGAGGAAAATTAATTCTTGAATTTTGGGGACGTATAATAGACAATTACCGTAAAAAAAACAACAAAAAACCCCCGTTTGATTGCTTTGGGCAATTCAAACAATTGGCGCCTGTGTTGGATGCGGAGAAAGAATTTCCCCCACTAACAACAGAAGGGCCGATAACGGGATGCACAAACACTGAAAGCCTTAGTGTTTTTGGCGTTTGCTGCTGATATCGGATTTTGCTACAAGCCTGCCTTTGGGATTCCCAAACAGTCATAGCAATTCTGTCATGAGGTAACTTCTGCTAACACACTAAGGACAGGCGCAGACAGCTGAAAATTGAATTGGTATTCATGAAATAGCGTTATACTGTCAACCTGCCTCTTTTGTTGTGTTGTGCGCGTCTTGTTTTAGAAAAGTTATGGACAATATCTTAATGACCTAGAGCCTGCCTAAACAAGTTTTACGATTTTCAATCAAAAGGTCACTTTGTGAAAAAATTTATTTTCACTAAAATTATTTATTACTAAAAATATTTTTTTCATACAAATAAATATTTTTACTACTCAAAAGTACTTTTTTATTAAATTTGTTTAATTTCCCACTAACAAGTTAGCCTTTTTTATTAAAATTGTGGTTAGTTCTAAAAGACCTAGAGCCTCTAAAAATTCTACAACCACATTTTTAATAAATTGATTTAAAAAAGTTAAAATTTTATGGCTTTCTTTTTGAAACATTTTTAGTAAATTAAACTTGGCACTTTGGCAGCCGATCCTGAATCACCCTGTGACCTACAATGATGAGCTTAAACTTATTTTAAGGCTCATTTTTCTTCAGAATTGATGCATCTTTTAAGAGGAAAAAACCAAATTGCAATCGGAATTTCCGTTTGGTTTTTATACGTTCCCAAGCGTAACATTTGAAACCAAAAAAATACAGAAATTTATCAGTTTGAAAACCTGTTCAACTTTGAACCGCTGTAAAAACCAAAATAATTGATCAAATCCAATAAACAAAAAAAAATTCGGGCTATCTGGGGTTCCCTTTACTAAATTAAATTAAAGCGGTCAAAAAAATCAACCATCAATATTTGATTTTTGCAACGCTAAATTCGCCAAACCGGCCACTGTGCGCCAGTCACGCGCCATCTCTTAAGGTTTGTCAATTCCGCTCATTTGTCAACTCCGATTGTAATCGAATTCGCCACTGTGGCAACGCCGCAACACGCTGCCACCTCTAGCCACGCTGTTCGACCACCACCAGTTTTTTCATACTCATACTAGATAGCTGTGAAAGGTAATTTGGAAAAACTAAGCATTTCAAAGCTAATACGGCGCACCTACTACGCATTGTTCGTGGCCAACTCCCAGAGCAGTAAGAACGCAGCGAAATCCGACAGCAATTGAGACAGCAAGATGGGCGATGTTATGAATATCGACAGCATAATATCACGATTGCTGGAGGTGCGTGGGGCACGGCCAGGCAAGAATGTGCAACTCTCGGAGAACGAGATTCGTGGCCTCTGCCTGAAGTCGCGCGAGATTTTCCTCTCACAGCCCATACTGTTGGAGCTGGAGGCGCCGCTGAAGATCTGCGGCGACATTCACGGCCAGTACTACGATCTGCTGCGCCTCTTCGAGTACGGGGGCTTTCCGCCCGAGTCGAATTACTTGTTCCTGGGCGACTATGTGGACCGTGGCAAACAGTCGCTGGAGACCATCTGCTTGCTGCTCGCCTACAAAATCAAATATTCGGAGAACTTCTTCTTGCTGCGCGGCAATCACGAGTGCGCCAGCATCAACCGCATCTATGGCTTCTACGACGAGTGCAAGCGCCGCTACAGCATCAAGCTTTGGAAAACTTTCACGGATTGCTTCAACTGCCTGCCCGTGGCGGCCATTGTTGATGAGAAGATATTCTGCTGCCATGGCGGCCTCAGTCCGGATTTGACCTCCATGGAGCAGATCCGACGCATTATGCGCCCCACTGATGTGCCCGACCAGGGCCTGCTGTGCGATCTGCTGTGGTCCGATCCCGACAAGGACACCATGGGCTGGGGCGAGAACGATCGCGGTGTCAGCTTCACATTTGGGGCCGAGGTGGTGGCCAAATTCCTGGAGAAGCACGAGTTCGATCTCATCTGCCGTGCCCATCAGGTGGTGGAGGATGGCTACGAGTTCTTTGCCAAGCGCCAGCTGGTCACGCTCTTCTCGGCGCCCAATTACTGCGGTGAATTCGACAACGCTGGCGCCATGATGTCCGTGGATGATTCACTCATGTGTTCGTTCCAGATTTTGAAACCAGCCGATAAACGTAAAAAGTAATATCACCATCTACGACTACTAAACCCCAAAAGTCTTTTTCTATACAAAATCAAACACAAACCCAACAAGAAATAAACCACAAAACCAGCTTAGAACACAGTCAAGACCGGAGGAGGGACTTGAGCGTAAGTGAGCACTAGAACAAAAGAGCCGAAAAATTGTGCGTCACCAATGGGCTCAAAGTCTTATCTCTATCTTGGTCACTTTTATCGGCAGACGGGGCAAATCAAATTAAACAGAATTACCAGAGGGAAGACGACAACAACAAGCATGAAATACCCATCCTGGACAACAAGCGAACGAGATTTGCGACACATTCACAAAAAGAAAGATTAAACAGATATATTTATGTAGAACCATTTATTTTGATTAAACTACCATATTATACATATTCTACCATATTCGTATACCGACCCACACACACACACACACATAGATAGATGTATGTATGTTTTGTCCAATTCGAACACACTTTGTCGAGAAGACGGACAGAACAGCAGCAGCTGCGACCGAGACACAGCTGTGCGATATGGAAGAGAAGGGGCGGCCGCCCTTTGGAGCACTTTGGCCTTAAGAAATTACAGCACTTTACAACAAACAAAACAAGGAAAATCGACAGAGAGAGAGAGAGAGAAACGCTTGCCAAGAAAGTAAAATACAAAGCACTACAAGTTTTGACCTTGAACACCAACAACAACAACCATACGAAAATCAGTTTATGTTCGTCCAC
Source organism: Lordiphosa stackelbergi (assembly GCA_018904235.1). NCBI lineage: Eukaryota > Metazoa > Arthropoda > Insecta > Diptera > Drosophilidae > Lordiphosa > Lordiphosa stackelbergi. The sequence goes on from JAEIFU010000076.1 coordinate 54,479, forward strand.
CTTGCAGGAGACCCCCCAAACGATTATAATTTTTGCATCTACTTTCTCCCCCCCCCCCATACAAAAAACAACCAAACATTTATGTAGAATTGTTTGTTTATCATCATCCCCCTCTCCCCCCGCCCTCTTATCATTTTAAGATGTGTTTTTAAACAATTAATTACCAATTATTAATATGTATTATCAATAATCCTTTGTATTAATAAACAAATGATATAAAACATCGTGTATGAATTATACAACTGATTTCAATAAATACATATTTGGAAAATCCATAAAACGACAGGTGTTTTCCCCCATCATCAGGTTTCCCCCAACCCCACCCCACCCACGCCCAAGCAACTGAAACCAGCTTACGGCCGTGTGTCTGTGTGTGTATGTAATTCCTCTTTTATTTAACTACATTTATGAAAATACTTTGAAACTTGGTAGTCTTATGCCTGCTAATGGGATGTTTTGGTGTGAGATTTGGAGCTGACTAGAAATCTACTCTATGGACTCAGCTTGGACGGATGAGCTTGGTTGGTTTGCCTTGTCGTTCTGGACATCAGGCAGGGCCGCAGGCGCGGTTGTCTTCTCTGCGATTTGACATTTCTGCTCAACAGCAGCGGCCAAATCATCCTCAGCTGGTGCAGCACTGTCTTCCGGCTTCACCTCGCCACCTTCCTGTGGTCCACTCTGGTTGGCGCTGACTGCCTCAGCCTGTTCGGTTACCGTCACCGGTTCCGAGTCATCGGATGATGTCTCCGACTGATTGAGCGGCGGCTGTTGCTGGCCCTGCAGCACTTCCGGATTAATGCTATTTATGATTCCACGCAAGCGCTGAATTTCATCATTGGCCAACTGCAGATCTTGCTGCAGTCGTTCGTACTTGTCGTGCTGATTGCGCACTACGCCAATATTGTTTCGTATGTACTCCATGGGATTCTCTGGCCGCTCTTTGATAACTCGTATGAAGATTTTCGTAAGCGAGTCCAGCACGCTACCGCGTTCCAGGTAACGGCGGATCTCATCGCGTTTCGGATCGATCGGCTAAATAGAGATTTCCAATTTGTTATACAGTTATTTCAGATTTTTTTTTATCCCAAATCTTACCTTAAAGGACATCTTGGAAATTGCAAATGGGGGCAACCAGAGTTGAGCGGTTCCGAGCTGAACTAGTTCGATTGTACAGGTGTTGGAGTGAACTAATGATTTATGGTGTTGAATTGTTAATATAAGAAATAAATTGAAACGTACAGTTCTACGTTTGCTACAACAGCATATTAAGGCAGAAAAGCCAATTAAAGCTCTAAATTAAAATAGTTTAACATATTAGAGATGTGTCACGCGCCAAAAGTGAAATTACAGTCACGCAAACGCGACTAGAATTTTTACTCACGGGGAGTAAGGAGATAGCAATTTAATAATTTTAAAGTCGTGCTTTCACACAATTCTACAAAATTTGATCAAAATCGTGGTTCGACTAAATCGTATGAGATGTATGGTAGGGGGGAATAGTTGTTGTCCGATGGTGTAGATGTCCTTCCGTTGCAAATTTCATCCGAGTAAACTTAACAATACTTTCAAATATTTAAGAATGAAAATCTTTCCACTATCGTCGTATGCTTTTTTTTTTTTTGCAGTTATATGATTTGAAAAACAAAAAATGATTCCTGAGCTCCGGTTCGATCCTCAACTAAGGTTCAGCGACCCTCTAAACCCGCTCCGTGAACCCGAACCCTCAAAAGTTCACGGGTTCGATCCCCTACCGATTTTTAGGAGGGCTGCAACAAGCTTAAAGATTCGGAATTCATTGTTGATCAGATGAGTTTAAGTCTGCCAAAAACTCATCTGAGTGATCAGGTCGAGTAAACGGAGCTTTACAATTTCGGCGCTGAGGAGTAGAAAATATAGTTTGTAATTTTTTTGACACCAACCCATCAAAGTATCAGCAGCAAAATTACGACAGAAACAATCGATTGGCGTAATTTGAAACCAACGTTTTAACGTTACCGCGTTTTTCTCCACATATCAACGGATATCAGATTTTGAAAAAATAGAGACCTCTACTAAACAAAACATGAGAATATTCATTTCTTTTGTAATAAGTCATGATTTTGAAAGTTTGACACTTACGACGTGAAGTAAATACAAAATTGGTACGTCATCGTAGCGATTTCATGTTAAATTTAAATACTTTGACGTGACCGTCATACAATTTTTTAAAATGAAAAAAAGTCAAAAGAAATCGAATTTTCAATTCGTTTTTTACTTTATAATAAAGCTCTTAGCACGCACTTTTATTAGTGCTAAAGTGAGGAACATGTTAAATTCTTTTTCCAAAATAATGACAAAATTGGAAGCGATTCGAACGTGACTAAAATAGACAAAGTTTAGCGAAACCTGACACAATAATTAAAATCAAATATTTTTAATATCTTCTTAAAAATCTTGCTTACTTTTTTTTAAATATTTATCACTGTCGATATGTGACATGTCGAACGTGACGTTTTATTAATATTCATGTAATTTAACTTTAACTGTCTATATACCCGGCATCGCTCGGGACGTTAGAATTCTGTTCGAATGTTTCTTTCTCACTATTAAAAAAAATTCGACTTCGGCTCACCACAATAAATCTGGTTTACACTGGTTTGAAACCTTTCTTGAAACAGAAAAATGTATAACCCAATATTTCCAACCTACAAACCGCTTTTTAAGTTCATAGCTTACATAATTTCTGAGATCAGGCTGTGAATCGGAGATCGGTTGAATCGGGGTTTGACCCGGGAAAACAATCAACTCTCTATATCCAACAAAAAATGTTAATTTTAAGTTCAAACCCTAAATCATAATTTTGATATGAATTTAAACCGCTATTGAACCGGGCTTAGGAGCTGACGAACCGAATCACAGACTTGGGACATAGTCCATAACTTTTTCCTAAACGACTTGAACATACTGCAAGAATCTTATTAGATAAGAACGATAAGAAACATTGATAAAGTAAGAACTATTTAGTCATAAATTTTACAATAACGTTTTTTTTTATTAAATTGACTACTTTTAACTCTGATTGTGCTAAATTTTCGGCGAACTTACTTCTTTGATTTCCGACACACTGATAACAAATGATCTTTTTCAATGTCGAGCGTTACATTAAAAAGAGGACAGATAAAGGCCTGATTCCAGATGACATAAAAATTTATTTCGGCACAATACGTCATTCAAATAAGAATGCTTTGCAACAGCATTCAGATTTCTAAAAAAAGTTCAAAAGTGTTTCTATTCATGTGAATTCCGACATAAAAATTGATTTTCGTGCGTTCTGGAAATAGGCCTTAATCAAGACATCATTCTGCCATTTACCTTGTTTTTAGAGTGTTTGTTGTATGAGTGAGATTTTGTGGAACAAAGGCAAAGTATATTCTATCTTATCGAAGATTATATTAAAAAGTGCAACCAATTAAAATTGTCACAGATAGACACTACTACTACTTTGCAGTCGATATGCTCATCATGGGTAATTAATATTTGCTAAATGACTTAAGTTAGTTGAATTTGAATATTTCTGAACAATAAAATTATGAGGTCAAGGTTTTTCAAGAACTTTTAATTTGTAGGTCGCGGTGGACCCATTTTTGTATATGCCCATATCCAGTATATTTAAAAGTTTTGGTAAACTACCTTCCGGTCGGGAAGTAAGTGCAACCCCAAGTCAACGGTGATATTATCGTGCACGAACAATATTTTGTAATTTTAAATCAAAACACGAAACATATTTTTAGTCATACAAGCTGTGAGAATAAAAGAATGCCACGAATATTTTTTTCAGTGTCTCCACTCCAAAAGAACTAGTAATTTGGAACTAGTTCAATTTAAAAACAAATGTATCGATATCGATCAAAAAGAGTCAAACAGCGCGCTAAATAATCACACAGCTTTCAGCAGTTAGGATCAAAAAACTGCGGTCCCAAGCCAAGACTTTCTTATAACATACATATAACAGACCCAGTTTTTAAGTAGGACTTTTTGCCATAATTGCTGTTCGTTAGTCATTTACCTATTCAAACTTGGCGCCTTCGTTGCTCTGCGCATGGCGCTAACACATTTTGTGTACATCAAGGTGCTGGTGCTCTATATCTGTTCGTCCAGATACAGTACTGAAGCTACGGTTTTCCAAGTAGGCTAAATAAAAAATGAATTCTTTTGAGAATAGCTTTGTGCGGGGTCCCTCCCCATCGTACTCGGACGATGCCAATTCGGAGAATGCCTTGTCGGTGACTTTGCCCATTGGTTGGGCTGTGGATGTCTGCCGCGATGACTCTGCAGACTATTTTGATGAGAAATTCAACAGCGATAGCTGCTCGCATTTGCAACCCAGACAACAGGGACGCAACTCCTTTGCCTTCTGGACAGTTGTACTTTGCCTACTGGCTCTGACTGTGGGCAATTTGATTCTAACGCTGACAATTGTTGGGGTCTTGCGACTGGGCAAGGGTGTACAGGGTATGGAGGTGATACCCGAAGTGGATGTAATCAAGTTCTATGGCACCACGGATCTGGAGCGCGTAAACACGAATGCAATTGGTCAGATACACGGCTTCACCGATGTGCCAGTGACCATCAGCAGTGATGGCAACGGAGACGATGTGGCTGGAGAAGGAGGCGTTCATGTGCGTGTCTTTCGTAATGCGAATGGCGTGGTTAATGAACGAGATCGTATTGTGCTCAATAAACAGGGTATACACATACAGGCCACAAATTTATTTGAGGTCAAGGATCAGGTTGATCGACAAACTGTGTTCACCACCCACCGTCCGCAGTATAATATTCCAGGTGGAGTCAACGAGCTGGTGGCCAAGGTGGTGAGTGCTAGCGGTCTGGCCAGTCCCATTGATGAGCCCCTAATCGTGGAGGGTGATGGTCATATGGCCATTAAGGGCTCTGAGGGTGTCTTTTTCGATGGGGCCGGTATCCAACTGCAGGCCGAGCATCATATTCTAATCAATTCAACCCAAGGGGCCACCATATTGGAGGCAGGAGCTGGTATTTTCTTGGACATGGAACGCATACCGATTGTCAGTTCGGAAATGGGTTTACGCACCGGCAGTGTACAGTACAAGATTTGCGTATGCATGCCCCAGGGTACACTGTTTCGCATAGCCATACCACGAGTGCACAACGGACCCAAGGTGACCTGTGCCCACTTTAATGGTCTCGATGATCCCTGCGAGATTAACAATTAAATAAACCAAAGCATAATCGTGAAATAAAGAAAAATATGAGAAGTATCGTATTCCTAATAGAACTTATTATTTTTTTTTTAGCATTTTCCAGGAAATTTACAAAAAACTGAAAAGGTTAGTTACATGATGCTGGGCGAAAGATCTTTTTAGAAAAATAGCAGGACGAAGAATTAAGCTCCAATTGCTAGGATATAATACAGAAATGGTAATCAATTCGCAGAATGAAGGAGAGGTTAAATATCGAATTTCATTCAAACAATTATTACGGGAGTGGTAAAGGGGAGGAGGAGGATTAGAATTCGCGCACACGACTAGCCTAATTTATGATAATTGCAATTGTAGGTGGCCCCTCAAAGACCCGGCGGGGCGGGCTGCTGTTGGTAACGTTTGGCATCCACCAAGTTATCCGGCACCATGCTAAGAAGCTCAGCTTCACTTAGCTGCGCCAAACGGCTTCGGTTCTTTGTGGAAGTAGCTGAACCTGCAAGGAAAACGAGAGAGAAGTCAGCTTAGACATCAGCAGAAGGTATCAACACACACTTACTTCGGACATATGAGCTGCTGGTAATGGCATCTTCAGGATTGTATTCCTCAACGGCATCAGCTTTGGCTGAGGTCTCTGATTTGTCCTTAATGCTGGCCAGAATCTTGGATAGATCGGGTGGTATGGATATATTAGCAAGCATATTATTTGACGTTGAGGGTTGGTTTAGAGCCTGTGAAAGAATCTTTGAGTAAGTTGGGGGGCAGGGAAAGTAAACCTCATGTGACTCACCGCAGGTTCCACTTTAAGCAGGCCAGCAATTTCCATTTGCTGAGCCGCAATTTGTTTGTTTATTTCATTCACCTGACGCTCAAGGTCATTGTTTTTGGTAGGTCCTTCATCGTCCGAGCTACCGCCTGGTGAATAGGGTGCATTGGGATCATCTTCAATCGTGGGTAAGACTGCAGTTGCTGTGGCAGCTATTTAGAGAAAATCAGAAACCATTAAATGTGGTTTGGGACCTGGATTTAAAGCTTTAGTACTTACGCTTCTTTAATTTAGCTATGGGCGCCTTGATGATGGCATCAATATCAAATTCATCATCCTTGGAGCTGGTGGAGTTACTGCTACGCTTGCGCTTGGGGCTACTCGGCGGGGTAAAGCTAGTGGTAATGCGGGATTTCTGGAAAAATGAATTTATTAAAAATGTGCTGCTTAAGGAAGGTTTTTCTAGATTTCTACCTTGCTGCTGCTGGTGGGAACAGTTGGAGCTGGTGCCGTTCGCTTACTTAGACAGCGCACTATTATGCCCAAAAGCGTATTGGGCCTTTGGGCATCCTCATAGAACGGTACACGCTCGCTACTTTGAAGCGCACTTGGCAGCTTTTCCGTGGCGCCCAGAGGAAAGATGTAAAAGTCACGTATTTGATCCGAATCCGAACCCACAACTCCCAGACGCTGACGCGAGTTCAGGTATTCAAAGAAGTGATTATAGTTGGGCGTCTCCGTTGCGGCCGAGGGAAAGAGACTCACTGTAATAATCTCTTTGGTGGGACTCTTTCTGATCTTTTTAATATAATCCCAGACATTGACGCGGGTGATGCGACCAATTACATCCATTTTCTGGGGCCATACCTTGACCAGCGATAGACTGTCGCCCAAGACCGGGTGGACGACTACCTGAAAGTCTGTGACATCGATCATATTGAGATTGCCTGACCACAGGGCGGTTGTGGGTAGTCCTTGGACATAGCGAGCGTATTTATCTAGAGGCGGAGGTGTTGGTTTTGTGGCTTTGACCATCGGTTTGACTGGCTGTGTAAGATTCGCTGCCTGCTCCACGGTCTTCTTGGATTCGAGGATTTGATCAATTAAATTGTAAGCCACTGGTGTCACCTCCTCGGGCTTCTTTTTGGGCACGGGTGAAGGGACATGCTCATCTCGCTTCTTCATTTGTTCATCCGCACGTTCAGACTCGTTTCGTTGAATTTTGCCACTGCGTCCTCGACTTCTAGAGCGGCTGCGACTGCGGCTTCTTTTATGCTGGTGATGATGCTTGTGACTTTTGTGTCGCTTCTCCTTGGAAGTTGAGTTATCCTTGCTGGACAAATCCGTCTCGCTGGACAGCGACTGTTGCTTGCCATCCGAAATGGATTCACTGGCCTCGTCCTGCTCTTCGGGCAGGGTAACATCCACCTTGGTGGCAATCACCTCCTCTCCCTTATGTGTCTTGACCACATAGCTTTGGGCACAAGACAACATATCCAGTTCAGATTTCTTAATCATATCCAACTGATGACGATTCTCTTCCTCCCGCCACTTGGCCAGCTCTTGACTGGCCAGTTGTTCGGGTGTCATTCTAACCAGCTGCTTGGGCTCCACCTGACGGGCACAGATCTTCTCGAACAGGGTCTTATTTTTGCGATCCTTGATATTGAAGATGAGCGAGCGATATTTGGATTTGTATTTGGCACCCACATCCCGTCCAAAGGAATTATACATTTCCGACTCCACACTCTTGGCAAAGTGCTCCACCTCCAAGCCAGTGAGCCAATCCGTTGATTTGTTTGCTTCGGGCAGCTGCAGCTCAGTGGCCTGAGCCTCTTTGATACGCGCCAGCAAATGGTCCTTCAGAGTTCGACGCACATTGAGACGTATGGGTTCGGTTTTGGTTCTTATGGGGGTGGCGGAGGTGGTCACCACTTTGGTGGGAGTTGGTTTGTCCCTCTCCTTCTTGGCTGCCACACTGATGGACTGATAAGTCTTGGCTACGGTTTCAGAAGGCGACTGCTTGGGCGTTACCGGTTTAGGGGCTGGAGGGGCCTCTGCGGCTTGCTTGATGGGACGTTTTTCAATAGGACTCGCTCTTTTCATCTCTGACTCTGCCAAGGGCAACACCTCGTAGGTGGGATTATCCTGCAGCCATTTTTTCAATTGATGTGCAGGAGGAGCCAAATGGCCAGAGATTACACGACCAGTCCGCCGCTCAAACACACTGATCTAAAACAGAAACACAATTTTAATTTGAGTCACAATTGCTGATCTGGGCAATCTTACCCGCTCCACCTTGGGCATGGAAGCATCCGCCTGTCGCAGTATATCCTCAAACAAATCCTTCTTTTTGTTCTTTTTAACGTCAATTGTGGCGCTGGCACCCACTGATGTTGTGGGCAAAGCATTCTCCGTGCTTTTGGTCGCCGTCTGAATGGCCGTCTGGGCGTACCGTCGTATGCACTCATCACTGCAGTAAACCGAATTGGTACGTACCGCACGCTTGCAGACCACACAGGATACTCCAGCCTCAACGCTCCCCAGTTTGATAAACTGCAGCCGCGGCTGGTGTAATGTTTTATTGGTGGCGTTGGGCAAAGTGCGCTTAGTTTGTGGCTTGATCACAGGAGTGGGGGGCAGCGGCGTTCTTGCTGGTTCCGGTGTCAGCTCAACTGTGGCCTGAACGGGCAGCAAGTCCGTAATCCTTGGCTGTGTCTGCGTAGAAAGCATGGTAAGTAGCTAATATCCAACCTCAATGTTAAAACTTACCCTTTCCTCTTGCTTCTTAACGCATTTGGGACATTTCCAGTCGATGCCCTTCTGCTCCATATCCAGGCCCATGCTTTTGGTGACACTCACACAAGTGCCGTGATACCAATCTTCACAGAGATCGCAACAGATCATGAATCTGTTGTTATGCGGCTGCCGGCAAATGCACCAGAGTCTGACAAAGATTGGGAATGTATTTGAGTGATGCTTGAGATTCGTTTCAGTATGCTTACTTATTGGGATCATCGTCATCCTCCTGAGATTCGGAGGCCTCCGGATCATTGGATTGACTTGTATTTAATTTTTTCGATCTTCTGGGCACCGCCGATCGTCGTGCGGTGGAGGGTTCCCTGGGATTTGGTCTCCTGGGCAAACCAGGTTCGCTGCTTATGTTGCTGCCGCTGTCCAGCGTTGATTCACTCATTGAAATGTTGCTCAGATCAGCCATACTCGAGTTTGGAGTTATTTGGGCACGTCGCTTGGCCCTGGTGGTGGGCGCTTCAATGGGCGGCAAATAAATAACGCGCCCATTGCCGCGTACAATTTTTACCTCGGGCCTTGGGCCTTGGATTGGTGATGGAGCAGGCACCAAACTTCTTGCTGGTGTACTACTGGCCATGGGCATTGGCTCCGGCTCCGGTTCGGGCTGGGGCAGGGCCACTGCACTGGCAATGGCATCGAGCTCGGTGCTGGCCAGAACCTGCTTTACCACCTCGGCCTCAAACTGCTTATCTTCCTCTATAAGACCCACCACATGCTGCAGAAAATCAGCCGTAATCTCATCCTCGTCCGGTATGGTGTCCACTACGGGACCATGGGCATTCTGTTCATAGTTCTGTGGTTCTGGATCCAAACCCGCCGCTGTGCTTTCCAGCATTTTGACCAGTTTGGGTATATTCTCGTCCACATTCACAGGCGGCTGCTCAACCAGTGTGGTCTTGAGCAGCTCATCCTGCACTATGGAATTGATGAGATCAAGTTGTTTGTCATTCTCCGCTGCCAGTTCCGATGAGCTCTGATGCGTCTCGATCACAATGTGAGCGGGCAACTTGTGAGTGGCAGCCGTCTCCACGCCAATGGGCATAAAGCCCTTGGATGGCGTTGCTGCTGGTGCTACTGCTCCTGTAATTGATTTGGGGGTACTGGGGGCGGAGCGTGGCTGCTGCTGCTGCTGCTTGTGCGGGTCTGGAGTAGACTTCTCGCCTAGCAGGCTATTGAGATTAGTGAACACACCCTTAGGACTGCCCATGTTCTTGTTGATAATAATCTCCTTGACCTCCTGCTGCGGTGTGATAAACACTCGAGACGCTGAACTGTTTATTACCCGGCCCACTTGGACAATGGGTGTACGACGCCCCTTGGCGGCGGCGGCAATAGCTGGAGCAGCTGTAGAGTTGGACAGAACTGGTTTCTTGATGGTGGCCAAATGCTGAGGGGCGGGTCGCATCTTAAGGAATGAGGTGGTTGGCAGGCCGCGGCCTAAAGCTATGACAGCGGGCGGCGCTTTTGTTGTGGGCAACTGTATGATCTGTCCAATTTGTGGAGTTCCACCCTGTGGCTCAGGCCGTCGCTTGAGCTCGGCAAATTGCTGTTGTGTAGCAGGAGTAGGCGCAGAGGAAGCTGCTGGCGATACCAACGTCTTTATTGTTTGTTTGGGTCGCCTGACCTGTGGCCTAACACGTTTTCTTTTGTTCGAGCTGCGGCTGTTCCGTGTCATATCAAAGTCCATGTCGCTATCCCGATCATTGTCAGAGTCTCGCGAGTCTTCGCTCTCTTCCTCGCTGACCTCTTCGATGTAATCATCCGAACTCTGGGCCTCCTCGTCATCGTCTATATAATCCTCGACAACAGCAGGTGGTCTAATTACCTTGATCACGCCACGTCCTGATCTTGACCGTACCATAATCTCTTGCTTTTCTTTAGGCAGTGGCGGCTTTCGCAGCAGTGGCTCCTGTGGCTGCTGCGACGGTTTGTGGTTGGGCAAAACCTGTTGAAGCTTGGCCTGCACTGGAGCAAATGGCAAGGCCGCCTGCACGCGCTTCTTCACATTGATTAATTGTATATTTCCAGTCGGCGCCTGCATAATCAGCTTACGGCTCTGGGCCACTTGCCTCTCCATATTAATTTTCTCGGTCGTTTTGTGGTTTTTCATTTGCTCCGGTGAGGTGAACGGCGTGTAGTTGTGGTCATTCCTAATGATCTCCAGCAGCGCATCAGACTCCGCAGTTCTTTTGAATACGGACAAACCGGCCAGCTCTGAAAGAAAAATAGAATTTTGAGATCTGCTCCTGTATATAATCCGTTTCGGAAACTGGATAGTTACTCAGGGCATTCTTCACCACCATATCAGCAGTGCTCTCCACATAGAATTGCTCGACACTTAGACCCACAATTTGTGGACGTTCCTTTGGTTTGCGCCGCTTCCGTTTCTTCGTCACTTTGGGCTTGCGACCAGGGCGTTTTTTAGTTTTTAGTGTCTCGGTTGTCTCCGTTTCCGTGGAGTCATCTTCATACTCGCCGACACCACTGTTGTTGTTATCATCATCGCCGGTAATGTGATCCACTTCGCTCTTGTTATCTTCCTCGCCGCCTTCGTCGCTTTGACTGGCATTTTCTTCGCTTTCGTCTTCCTCCGTTTCATCATCTCCGTCTGTTGCAGCGCTTAGAAACCTTTCTAGCTCCTCTAGACGCTCGGCTTCCTCTTGATCCATCATGCTAGGCGTGGGCGAGGTGAGTCGCACCACGCTTATGGTGGAAATCGATTTTTCCTCTAAAACAAATTCAATACGTAAGAAAACTCAATTGAAAACCATCAAGTTGTATCCTTACCCATGATGTTTTCAATAGCCCGTTCGTCAAAGGAAATGCCATTTTTTCCATAAACAACCACTAGATTCGAATCGCCATCGGCCACTGTCCTGACACTTGTGGTCTCGGTAAATACCGAGCTGGACATGTTGGGACCGACGATTCAGGGCAGATACTTAACCTTAATGCATCTATCCTAATAAATTCTTTGGAACATCTATCATTTGTTTGCTCTCGCTTGTGCCGCCGCGTTGTGACGCCGCGCCGACTTCAACATTGACATTAAGGGTAAGGCGAGAAGCGGAGGATGAGTCTTTTAAGTATGCAAAACTGAAGCTGCACAACCAAATCGGGAACGGTAAATATGCTTATCACTCACAATTTGTAGCGAATATTGCGTTTTCCGTTTTAAAATTCTAATTTTTCCGAAAATTAGGTTTGCAAAATGACCAGTGTGACCAGCTATAAAATTGGTAACTGGCGATGGCAGCGTGACCTTGTACGTCGCTAGAGCTGGCACCGTGATTTTGTAAGTTGTAATATATTTTTAGCATCGTGACACTATATTAATGAAAATTGTAGGTAGTGTACGGGTGTATGCGGCAAATCGACCATTGTGAGTGTTTTTGAGCTAGTTGCATTTCACTGCATGTTCAGTTTTTAAATGTTGTAAGATCTGAAACATGGAAAAAATCTTTGGATGATAAATTGCAAAAATTAGAAAAAATAAGGAAATATTTAAGCCGATATGCAGTATTTAAGTTAAAAGTATACATTACTATTTGGAAATAGAAACATATATGTGAATCATAAAAATGCCATCGAATTAAGCAAGTGAATGGTAATTCGGTACCTAAATTTATATAAGCAAAAATGTCACTGAAAAAAACCATGACATATTTTTGTATTAAAATAATAATATCTTCTATTTCCTATTAAATAATAGTAAATTTTGCAGTATATGACTTTTACACAACAACCAATATTGAACCAATTTTACCAATATTTAAACCAGAGTTCGGCACGTATGTATTTTTTTTGCAAGTCGGAAATGTTTTCTTCATCCCCTTCATGAGTCCCTTTTACCCATTTTCAAAGGGTTCCGGGTATAAAATATGAATTTAAATAAATGAGAAATCTGTAAATAATCGATTCCTATGCAGTAAACTCCTGGATACAAGACCAAGTTTTGAGAAAAAAAAAATAAGAACGAGAAAGGCAGCCGAAGTTCTGATACATTTGAAAAAGCTCAACGGTTGGCGACTTCAACTAAACTTCGCCTAAAAACATTCAATATTACCCATGACCGTGTTTGAGAGCGGTAATATTGAGAACAAAACAGTTTTTCTCACTAAAACCTCTTTTCCGACCGAACATTTCTATGGCAGCTACAAGAAGTAGTCATCCGATCCGGTCGGTTCCGACATATTAGCAGTGTTCAGTAAATAGAAGACTCTGTGCAAAGTTTCTGCTCGATAGCTTTAAAACTGAGAGACTAGTTTACGTAGAAACAGTTAGACGGACGGACAAAGCTCAATCGACTCAGCTCGTCGCCCCGATCAAGAATATATATATAGTTTATAGGGTCGGATGAATATTTCTATGCGTTGAAAACTTCTGGGCAAAATTATAAAACCCTTTGCAAGGGTATAAAAATCGTCCATTTCACGGCAATTAATTTTAATACCCTTGGAGAGGGTATATTGAAATTGTCCGGATATTTGTTACGCACAGAAGGAAGCATCTCCGACCACATAAAGTATATATATTCTTGATCAGCATGACGAGCTGAGTTGATATAGCCATGTCCGTCTGTCCGTTCGTCCGTCCGTCCGACCGTCTGTCCGTCTGTTTCTATGCTATCTCCTCAGTCAGTTTTAAAGCTATCTTAACCAAACTTTGCACAAAGTCTTTTGGTACAAATTCGCTGTACACTTGTCGGAACTGGCCGGATCGGATGACTATAGCTTATAGCTGCCATAGAAACGATCGGTTGACAAAGTAGTTTTAGTGCGAAAAACTTTTTTGTTTTCAATGCTATCGCTCCCAAACTTTTAACAGATCAATATTATATACTACCACACAATTTTGTCAAGTTTAATTCAAATCGGATGACTATAGCATATAGCTGCCATAGGAACGATCGGTCCAAAAAGTAGTTCTCGTGAGAAAAACTTTTTTGTTTTCAATGGTAGTGTCTTTATACTATCCAGAAATGAATGTTATCTGCTTCAACACAATTTTGAAGAATTTTATCAAAATCGGCAGCATATATTATATGTGTCATGCTCCAAGTGTATTTGGTAACAAAAATCATTTAAATAATCAAACCAAAACGAATATCGGTTCCGGTTCCGGTACGTACTGGAACTAACGTTTCGGTAAAAGGTTCTGTTTTGGTTCTGACATTGTTTCGGTATTCTCGGTTCCGGTACCTTTTTATTTCGGTATCGTACAGGTACGTACCGGTATGGACCGGTAAAACTAGCAGAAATTTTAAAACTTAAGTCCAATCAAAGTGGGTAAGCAGCAGTACACATGTATGTACATGTATATTATTGATTATTTCTTAGAATCATGATAGCGGTCAATGTATTTCCGTCCAACTGATTTCTTAGCGGAGTCATAATGAACTTTACACCGGAAAACAAACGTTCTACGCTTACTTGTGTAGCTGGAACAGCAAGAATAACTTTTGATAGTTCATACAATTGCGGAAACTTTGTCGAATTTCCTGACCACCATTGTACTTAAGATTATCTTTATTTGGTATCCGTTTTAAGCTCAGAAAAACCTTGATTGATGCCATTAAACTGCTTTGTGAAAATACTAAAGTTTTTGTATTGTCCTGTTTCTTTTCATAGAAATTCACATATAATTCACTTTCACACAAAGTAGTTGGGTCAGATCTGCTTTCCTCATTTATTTGCAATTGAACAGAGGTGGATAAAACTCTTGAATATATATTAGTATTTTTCAGAGGTTAGCCAGACATTATAACGGGGGTCTAGGAAAAGCCACATAGGATTGCATAATTTTCAAACAGACCGGTCTCGCGATTTTCTATTTCACTGTACAAAAGTTTTGCTTAGCTAGAATATTTTTTTATTTGAAGCTAACAATTGAGCCAAAAAATCCACCAAATCGAACTGTTCGTTTCGCAGTCTAGTGGTTGCAATCAGAACCGAAACTGTACCAGTACAACGTTTAGGTTCTTTTCGGTCTTTTCGGTTCTAAAAATACCGGTTCTCAGATACCGGTTTACAAAAAATTTAAAATATCGGTTCCGGTTCTGAGTTTCAATCGGTTCTTTTCGGTATACCGGTTCCGGGATCGAATGTCAATGTACTATCTTTTGTCGGCCATGATAATTTCTCCGCGATTTTGGTATGCAGGCAGCATTAGAATAATGCAAAAGCTCGACGTCGACGTTATCATTTTAGAGTTTTTAGTACTATAAGATAATCATGAGCAAACATAATAAAGGCTAAGCGCACGAGAACAAGTATTATTTTCTACGCTTTAGTTTGTTCAAGTCAGACATTGCTTTTCACCGCTATATTTAAAGAACATTTTAAAATTTTGATATGTACGTTAACTAATGGCCATTAATATTTCAACAAATGAATTTTATTTCAAAGTATGTAAGCATTTGGACTGATTTTGCTATTAAAGATGTGTATACCCGTTTGTACCATCAGAAAGATTTTAGACAGCGAAAGTACATGTAATATATAGTCACTTTTTTCCAAAAAAATGAAGTAAATTTAATGGAAAAATGAGAAATGGCTGGAAAAAGTGGCTGTGAAACCGAATATATCGAATTGGGTTATTAGTAAATGTAAGATTAGCTTACATTAGTTTAATTTGATTGTTTCCCTATAAAAATACGAAGAAATATAGTGTTTTTAACCACTTTTAATTTTTTGGCCCATATTATTTTTTATTTTTTTATTTGTTTATATAATTCTTTTTTAGTAATTTTTATCATAAAACCTATAACAGTTACGGTACCTGAAATTTACAGATTTTTAAAGTATTTGAATTACCAATGGCTTTGCATAACAAGCAATTAACAATACTTAAATTTTTTAAAAAGCTCAATTTTAAAAACATTTTTTTTCAAAGAACCACCTATATATATGTGTAAAGAATCCTTAAAAATCGAAAAAAAAAATACTTTTTGAACACACAAATACAAATATCTAAAGCAGCCTAGAGATGGCAATGCTTTCACAGTCCAGCACGACACTCATCTCTAGTTGTCAATCATCTCTAGATGTCAATCGACAATGAAGTGGGCAATTTCTGCTATATGTAAGTACGTGTGGGAACTGGAAGCCTGGAACTCGTTGATAATAACAAGTAACCACAGATAATGACGCTTAATTTATAGCCGTTGTTGGGCGTAGATATCGGTCAGCTAATCTCGGCTGGGCAGTACAAAGAAAAACAAGTGTTCCCTTATTGCCTAACGCAACCAGCTTGTCAGTTGTTCGCAAACTTGCAATTCGTCCATACACCATGGCCTCTTTTCAAATGGGATCCTGTCATGCAGTGCCAATGAGCCTGTTCAGGAACAACAGACAGCGCGCCTGTAAGGCTATATTAGATCAACTGCTGGATAGCTTAAAGTTCAAGTCGGGCAGCCTGCTCGTATTGTTGGAAGGCGGCAAGGATCAGAGTGTATACAATACCGATGTGGATTATGTTTTTCGTCAGGAGTCCTACTTTCAGTACCTATTCGGAGTAAAAGAGCCCGGCTGCTATGGCATTGTCAACATCGATGTGAAGACATCGGAACAGAAGACCATACTCTTTGTGCCACGTTTGCCCGAGGAGTACGAGACTTGGATGGGGCCACTGCTGAAGCCTGAAGAGTTCAAAGCCTTGTACGAGGTGGATGAAGTGCACTATGTCGATGAAATCGCTGAGTATTTGGAAAAGGCTGCACCCCAGCTGATACTGACGTTGAGTGGCACTAATAGCGATAGTGGCCTGACTATGCAACCACCAGAGTTTGCGGGCAAAGATAAATATGTGACTGACTGCGACTTACTCTATCCCATTTTGTCGGAATGCCGCGTCATTAAGTCGGCCGAGGAAATTGAGGTACTGCGCTATGTGGCCAAGGTATCCTCAGATGCCCACATCAAGGTAATGAAGTTCATTCGGCCTGGCCACATGGAATTCCAGGGCGAATCGCTGTTTCTGCATCATGCCTATTCGGTAGGGGGCTGCCGGCACGCCTCCTACACCTGCATCTGTGGAAGTGGCACCAATTCGGCTATTTTGCATTATGGTCATGCTGGAGCACCCAATAGCCGACCCATCCAGAATGGAGACATGTGTCTGTTCGATATGGGAGCCAATTACTGTGGCTATGCCGCCGACATCACCTGCTCGTTCCCGGCCAACGGCAAGTTTACGGAGGATCAGAAGTTTATCTACAATGCGGTTCTCGATGCTCGCAATGCTGTTTTGGCAGCGGCCCGTGATGGCGTCTCCTGGGTGGATATGCACAAGCTGGCGGGCAAGACAATGCTGCAGCGTCTCAAGGAGGGTGGCATGCTAACGGGTGATGTGGATGAGATGTTGGAAGCCGGCTTGTCTGGTGTGTTCCAGCCACACGGTTTGGGTCACCTGCTTGGCTTGGATGTGCACGATGTGGGCGGTTATCTGCCCACAAAACCAAAGCGTCCCAGTGAGCCGTGGCTGTGTAGGCTGCGTTTTGCCCGCACTCTCAGGGCGGGCATGTACGTGACCGTGGAGCCGGGATGTTATTTCATTAATCGTCTCATGGACCAGGCCCTGGCTAATTCGGCCATGTCGAAATTTATTAATGCGGAGGTATTCAATCGTTTCCGAACTTTTGGAGGAGTACGCATCGAAGATGATGTTCTGATTACTCAAAACGGAGCGGAGAACTTTACCTTTGTGCCGCGCACCGTGGAAGAGATTGAGGCGGCAATGAGCACAGCTTAGGCAATCGTAATACGATATGCAAAAGTATATACATATATCTTTTTTAACTTTGTACTGTATCCATAATCAAATTATGCAATTTTTTTATTAAATAAACGTGAAATGTGATTTTCGCAAAGAGTGATAATACAGAGCTGAGTGTCAATGTTGAAATGCACATGAGCTGAAATTGTGGGACTTGGCCTTTGAATTCCAAGTATAAATATGTTGACTCTAGGATTCTTAACTAATGGAAAGTTTACTACAACGCCCACCGATTGTCATATCATCGTCAATCGTCATAAAATAACAAACAATTGTTCGCAAATTGAGTGGTTTCATATACAAATTTTATGACTGCTCCAGTAGCAGTTCTAGGAAAATTGACTTTGCCTTAGAGTTTTCCAACCCCCTGGGGGTCTTGCTATCGCTGAAGATGTCTATCAACCTTACCTTGAGGTATTTAGTTTAGAGATGTGGATGAGATGTTGGCAGTGACTCTATCTGAGTTTGGGCCAAGATCAAGTCGCTGTATTCGTAAAGCCAATTTTAGTCAACATCTTTTACAGGTTTCTGTTGCCTGTCCATCTGTCAAAATTATCTTTTTATACCACTCGCTTAATCCAGGGTCTAGATATCTTAATTCCACAAATATATGCAAAGAGCTGAATAATATGCAACCAACAGCAGTGAAAATAATTTACAAATGAAAAACGAGTATGGTTTAAAATTTTACAAACGATCTTTAGAAATATGCTTCGAAATAATTTTGACCAGCCGCCCAAAAAAGGTTCTTGCTTTCTTGCGCAGCACTGATATGTGAAAAACAGCCCTTGACATTTCCAGTGTTCCCCAAGAAGAGAGCGCGTAAATGTGACTGTGTCTCTCTTCATCTTTATTTTGGTAACGATTTTCAGGTAAAATAATGATGTTTGATGCCATTAAGGGGATTGGTTTCTACAGATCGAAGGTACTATATAGTGCATATTATGTACCAGGGTTCTCAAAGTACCGTACAAAGTACCGTACTTATGATTGGTACACAAAAAGTACTGCACAAAACCAAGTAAAGTACTCAGAAAAGTACGGTACATTTACAGTACAGCGTCGTAACGTACTGACCGATAAAAATAAGTACCGAACTTTTTTGTGTTTAGCACTCGTGCGTACTAAACAATTTTAGTTAAGTACAATTAAGTACAAATTGGTTTTTAGTTAAGTTTATGGAGTGTAATACGATTTTAGTTACAGACTTTGTGATTGGTGACGTATTTAAACCATTTATCGTGACTGAAGACTTATTAAATCGCTAAAAAAACCAAAGAGGATAAAAAATAGTAATTATGAAAAACGTTAATGCCAATCAAGTGGAAAATAATGCCAGGATCAATGCATAAGTGGTAACCATGGTAACCAAACCACGAAATGCTTAAGAAACTGCTTTTCAAATCCACAAACGATCACTCATAAATGCATTGCACTGTATATGGGCATTTCCACCAAGAGGTCAACCTTGACCAAAAAATTAAAAGTGATTTAAAACACTTCATTTGATTGAATTTTCATGGCTGGAACTGGACCCTATTAAGTTTTGGTCGAAGTCGCTAACGTTGATTGAGATAGCTAATACAAGTCAGTGCCATCAAAACGTGCAACGGCTAAACGAAGTTAAAATCTTTGCCTATTAGAAAACAATAAGTTTTGAATTAATTTTCATAGGAACACAATTAAATTGAATAGCTTTAAAAATTTTTTAATTTAATTTTGTTATCTAAAATCTTTCTGAGGCAACAAAGTGTTAAAAGAATGTATAAGAAACCATGACAAACATTGTGGTTTCAATTAACTGTAAGTTTTTGCATCGCATTATAACAAAAACAACATAAATATAATGATGGAAAGATGTGTCGCTTTCGCAATGTCGCGTAGCAAATCCTATTTTGTTTTGAAATAAAAAGAAATAAAGAATATTTTTCGATCAAATAAATACTTATATATAGAAAAGATGTTCAACAACATTTTTAAATTAGTCGCACTATTAAGTTTTCACAGATTTCGCTAAGTTTTGCTTTAATACAGATTGCCAAAAACACCACTTCCATTTTTTGTCGCGTACGAATCGCTTTTAAAACGGATTTATCTTGGAACCAGCTGTAGGTGTGCTCTCTACTTTTCTGAGTGCGGTACTTGGTTTTGTTCAGTATTTTTGTTGTGTATACGAATCCTTGTATGTACTAAATACCACAACGATTCCAAAATATTTGACAATTCTTTCCGTTTATATTGAAATTTCGCCATTGCAAGTTGCAGCAGAATAACACACACTTAACATTGAACTGCCATTCGATAGCATAACCCGACTTTAGCAGCTGCTCAGTTAACAGAGCTCTGTTGTGTGTTGACCCGTGCGATGGATTCAAAAAATCGAAAATTTTATCTACAACTTAAGGATAATATGTGGTTAAAAAGATTTTTTAATATTCGATGTCGTTAGAAAGTTATAGCGCTAACCATAAACGTGTATTCTTAAAAACACGCATATTGAGATTTAAGTCCAAAAAATAATTTGGAATACAATGGTTAGTATTCTCTGAGGCCGGTTCCCGTTTTCGATTTGGATCAAATCATGCTGAATTGGAATTGTAAAAGTTCTCACTGCCCAAAACCGTCTGTGTCATTGGACTTTTAACTTTAAACTCCCAATTGTCTTCAATCGATCCTCGGGATTGCAAAAAGATTTTACCGAATTGTTTAATCGTTTCTTAGAAATCACAACTCTTAACAATTCCGATAAATCGGATTCGGAAACGGGAACAGGCCTGTATTTTTAACGACGCTATTTTTTATAGTTAACGAGTTGCTTTACTGCTCCATTCTGGGCCAAAAATCGTGGAGACTGTAGCACTTTTCTCCGCAGCGATCTTCAATGAAGGAATCGAAGCAGTCATTAAGATATTAATGTAATGGGCTGTCAAATTTGGAAACGAAGCTCACACTTAAGCCTAAACGACGAATGGAAAAAGTTGCTCCCCCCCCGCCCACCCCCAAAGATAAATGGGTGGGGGAACGACCCTGCAGCATTGAACGATTTCCACGAAGAGCAGGAAGGTGTTCAGTATGGTCCAGGCATCGCTGATTAGAGTTAGGTCACGATTTCATGGCGTGATTTATTTTTCCCCGCAATTTATCACGGAAAGTTCTGAATTTACTCAATAGTTACTAAATATATGTCAAAAAATTCAATGAAAATTTCAGCGATTACCGTTATTGCAAATATAAATTTAAATTTTGTATTTGAACTCAACATTTTTTATTGTGGGGGCGGTGGTGGGCGTAGCAAAAATTTGAAACAAACTTGATCTACGGATCTACATGTCAAATTTAGTTGCTCTATCTATTCTAGTTCCGGAGATCTAGGTGTTCATACAGATAGATATCGACTCGGCTGTTGATGCTGATCCAATATATATACTTTAAACTGGGAAATGATTTCTTCTGCCTGTTACATACATGACTTTAGTATACCCTTTTTACTACACGGGTATAAAAACGGCCGTTACACGTACTGATCTATTTGAATTGTCCTGTTTCTTTTCATACAAATACATGTATGAATCCATGGTGGCTAAGCACTTTCAACCGTTGCTGAACAGAACCGCAGTACCAGTTCGGTTGGGGTTTTTAAATTTTTAACCTAGACCCGAACAGCGTTTACTAAATTACCGCAATATTTCGACCGTTTAAAAAATAATTTATAGTGCTGAGTCGGACCGTTATCATTCGCTTTTCGCTTTCAAAAAACAGTCCCCCAAAACTAAGTGCCAGCTTTGCAGTCTAGTTGCTGCTCAGAACCAAAACAGTACCGGTACAACGCTAAGGTCCGTGTCGGTCCTTTCGGTTCCAAGAATATCGGTTCTCAGATACTTCTTTTCCGTATACGGTTCCGGTTTAATTCTCTGCTTTGAACAGATTCTTCAGTGACTATTTTTTGCTCACAGTCTGCTTAAAAATGCAACTTTTGCAAGATAAAATAAATAATGGCGCTCCGGAATCATAAAAAACCAGAGACGAAAACCGTAACCTTTAACCACTGAAAACACTTTAAAATTTGTAACCGCGAACAATAACCGAAAATAAAAATTGTATTTTAATCGCCCATATAACCTTTTTAAACTTAACGGGTTATCAGTACCGCAACAGAAAATTTTATGTACAAAGTAAACAACAACACAAAAAATTATACATGTATATCAGAGATGGTAAGATATAGTGGTTTGACATGTATGAGACACATATTTCTTCTACTTGCAGGCAGAACAAGTTTATTTTAAATTTTCGCTTCCCCCCCCCTACTTCCCACAATTTGAAAAAATCGTGACATTCGTAGTAATCAAGATTATTTATTGATTTGCAGACAAAATGATAAAGATCGAATAAACGATAGTCGTGTTAAAGTCGTGAAAAAGGAGGTCTACATCGGATATCTGGCGAATTCCAGTTTCACAAAGTCTGCAAAATGTGCCCAAAGCGTATACATGCGATTTTCTTGGCTATTGGGCCTTTATGACCACTCAGAAGAAAATATAATAAATGGATATGTCTATTTTAAAGAGATAATAAATAGATGCACCACATACGAGAAAGAAAAATATCGCGGGTTTGCGCCGCAGACGAACCAGAACTCGACAAGTTATAGAAAACACCACTATTTCCGCACGATTTCGCAAGATGCGCAACTGAAATGTTGATGTAAGTAGGAAATCACAACTAGGGATGCAATTTTCTTTGTACCGATGGCGTCACAACAACAATGCAATATATGTTGTGAACTTGTCGCCGAAATCACAGACGACGATATAAGCGGATGGGCTAAGGCAACAAAACTAAATAATTTTTAATGGTGGCGATAAAATGGGCAACCTTTACAAATACAAAATAAATAAATCTATTCCCATTATCACCATGCAAACTCAATCAGAAACTTGTTTTCACCTTCCCAGATATAGAGTATTTATATGCTTATCGCGTTCACTTCAGAGATATCAACTTTCGATTTTGTTTATTGGTTAACAATGTTATCAAAGTAAACGAGAAGGCGACCTGGAATAGCACGGAAAACTCGTTTTGAGATCTTCCAAGCAGTTGGTAGTACTATTTATATACAAGCCGAATCTATGTTGGGCTGTAGTTTACGCTTAGCTAAAGCAATTGCCGTGGTGTGCTCAAAGACGCTCGAGTACCGGACTACATGTATTTCTTGGTGTGTCCATTTCGCTGTTTCTGTTTCAGTTGGCTATGTCCATTCGAAGAGGATAGCTCACCGCTGCTACTGCTGTCCAGGCATTCCTGTATCACATCATTGATTTCGACGGCACAGCGACGTGGAAACCAGCCACGAATGGCCCCCGGGCGCTGTCGCTTCTTTCTGTCGGCCAATTCCTGCTCGGTGAGCACACGTTCGCCGAACAGCCAATGCTTGCGGAAACGCGTCACTTTAATAAGGTCGTCAGGTCGCAGACGAATGCGTGGCTCATCCGTGCAGGGCGCGCCCATGCAAACGCGCCAACCCTGCGACCAAATGGGTAGCCAGCGACCCGTGAACTGAAATATGCATTTGTAGGTGCGGGTGCGTGCTCGTTTCTCTTCCTTTTGGGCCAGTTGTTCGTTCTGAAAGTAATACCCATGTAAGAGGGTGAAATTGGTGGAAGTTCAGCTTGGGAGATTACATACCGTTAGAGTGTATTGGTCACAGCCCTCGACCACAGGCCATTCAATTCCATCGCCACGTTTTTGGCACTCCTCATTGAATACCTGACGCAAATTGAGCCGCCAGCCCAGATCGTATGGATAGACAAAATCATCTTCATTCTCACCATTCCGAAAGAGGCGATAGCGCGCCTTCTCGACAATCCAATTCTCAATGCCCGTCTGATTTGTGACAATTGTCTTGAGCTGAATGAACAGCAACATGCTAAGGCCAATGACCACACCAATGGCCAAGCCCATGCCTAGAATACACATGATAATGCTGAACAAAGTAAAATTGACACTAGCCAGGTGGGCCATTCCATGGGTGAGATAATAGTAGCGATAGATGCCACGATAAAAGGAACAGCTAAGCACCACAGTGCCCTGGAGGCTGCCCAGTATGGAAAAGAATAGGAAATAGCTGAAATAGGCATGATTGGCCCAGCCAACACAATGATTAATCCAGGGACAATGATGATCCATCTTCTTGACACAGCGATTGCCTGCAAATGGGGGGAGGGCGAATGAGTCAAGTCCACAAGGGAACAAAATAATATGTACTTACACTTGCGACAATGATGAGAGCGCGGAGCCTTGTAGCCTTCGCATATCTTGCAGTATTGCAGGAATTGTGTGTCCTTGGGCTCCTGCCAAAGATTGTAAAAATATGCGTGGCATATAAAAATTTATTATTTATGCAGAAAACAAAACTTAACGACGCGCAGCTCATTAAATGACCAGACCAGACCACACCTTACCCCACTAAGGCAACTACCACGTCTGGTCCTGCCTACAAAACATTTATGTAAATTTTGGTAATTGCATTTACCAACTTTTTGGACTGCGTTTGCGTGCAGACCACGGTCGTAATCATAAATTATATTTAAAGCGCCAACAAAAATAAAAAAAAAAAACGAACGGATGGGTACCCCTCATACCCCACTACGAGGGTTGCCTTTCAGATAATTTAGCACTGTCTTTAGATCAATCAGAGCTTTTTGTGGTGTGGTCACTCTATTGTTTACAGAAAACCGAAATTTACTCGTGAAAATTATCAGGCCGGTTCTCGTTTCCGAATTCGATCGAATTACTAAACTCTGAATAAATAATTTACCGTCAAGAGGGTCCAAAGAGAGTCACGGATGATCTGGTCACAGTCACAACATTTAGTTTTGTTAGATTTTCTATCGTTATGCTTTCGAATTTCCAAGTGCCAGGTGCTGTGTCAATGGCGTTGCACAGGGTCCCAGTGGGAGAAGTTTGTGGACACACTTTATTGAGAACTGAATACGAACTTGATTTGTGTATTGTGTAGGCAAGCGTGCAGTTCATTCCTTTTATTTGGAAGACACCCTCGAAGAGTCTTTAGGAAACTCTTACATCTGCTAAAAACACGAGGGATAAGTCCCTAGTACAATTTGGCACCACGTTGAGGCATAGGATAAGGCCTAGCTGAGGCAAAGCTACTGTGGACACTCTCGTTAAAAGACGAAAGCAAGTACCATACACTAGACTATATCAATTTTTGAGTTACCTTTAGAATTCAACTGCATAATCCTTTCCAGGTCCAAGTGTCTGGGATAATGTTTAGACGATTTGAAATGATTTCATAATTACAGCAAAAATATTAAATTTCGACCCTAATTTCTCCATATTTTTCAAACAATTTTTTGTTTAAAATGAATTGTAATATATAAAGGTAAATCGAAATATTAAAATTTTAGGTTAAGAACAAATGCCTTTCACCGTCTAAAAAATGCTTAAAACTCGCGGCGGACTGAGTGATAGAAAAAAAGATTGATTCACAAAATAGAGTTCGGGCGGAGTGATAAGGGCGAATTGCCACATTACTGCCCCAAAAACGAGCAGTATTTCGAATAATTATTGAAACCCAGATTCACAAGTGGTTTCCTTAAAAACAGAAAGAAAGAGCGGCGCAGGCAAGTGAGTATTCACAAAACCGCTTAAACAACAAACATTGAAAATCTTTGCGGGATTTGTAGTGTAATTTTTAACATTTTGCCTCAAGAATAACATAATTTTAAATCCAAAAATTCTGAAAGGGTATGATGGTGGTACAAAAACCTTCGCTGAGTTTGGTCTGGTAAGCTGCCTTTCGTAAACAATTTGGAACTTCGCTTTGACGTTGCTCTCGATTTGGTTTACAAACCATTTCTAAGTAGCAAGTCAAAAAAGTCACATCCTTCCAGCCAAAATTACAAAAATTTCTTAAAATTATAATGTTTTCTCCCTATTTTGAACTGTTTTTCCACTTTCTATTGAAAACTGTAAGGAATTTGACTAAGCACTGCAAAAAGTAGAGGAAGCTAACTTCGGCTCGACCGAAATTTTTATACCCTTGGAGCGTGATATTTGTTTTTTATATGGGGCAGCTATGCGATATATTTATTCGATTTGATCAAACTATCCAAAATAATGTTGAAACAGATAATATTCATAACTGGAAAGTATATAGACGCTACCATTGCAAAGAAAACGAGAAGGCCAAGCTAACTTCGTATTTGCCGAAGTTTTTATACTTTGCAAATGTTTTAATACATCAGAGTTTAAGAACGCCAGCATTAAAATAAACAATTTTTCTAAATAAAACCCACTTTTCGACCGATAGTTCCTATGACTGAATTTGACAAATACTTCCAAATCCGTATAAAAGCGTATAATATTAATAATCGCTGAAGTGAGACACGTTAACATTAAAAACAAAAAAGTTTTTCTCACAAAGACCCACTTTTCGACCGATAGTTCTTATGGCAGCTATAAGATATAGTCATCCGATCCGGTCGGTTCCGACATATTAGCAGTGTGCAGTAAAAAGAAGACTCTGTGCAAAGTTTCAGCTCGATAGCTTTAAAACTGAGAGACTAGTTTGCGTAGAAACAGACAGACGGACGGACAAAGCTCAATCGACTCAGCTCGTCACCCTGATCAAGAATATATATAGTTTATAGGGTCGTATATGAATATTTCTACGCGTTGCAAACTTCTGGGCAAAATTATTACCCTTTGCAAGAGTATAAAAATTGTTCTCACTAGATCTATTTTTTCGACCGATCGTTCCTATGGCAGCTATTGGCTATACTCTTCCGATTTAGATCAAACTTGACAGAATTGTGTGGTAGCATTGAAAACAAAAAAGTCTTTCATACTTATACTTTTTTCAGACCTATCTTTTGTATCGCAGCTATAGTTGTCCGATTTTCATAAATCTTGCTGGAATTTTGTAAAAGCGTAGAGAACAAATAGTTATGAGGTTCAGAGACATTTGCAAGGAAACCAAAAAAGTTTTTCTCACTAAAACTAGTTTTTTATATGCTAAAGTCTTCCGATCCGGCCGGTTCCGACAAAAGTGCAGCGTATTTGTACCAAAAGATTTCTTCGGTCGGAGATGCTTCCTTCTGTGCGTTACAAAGATCTGAACAATTTTAATATAAATGCAAATTATTGAATGAAGTTCATTGCGCGCTTCTTCCATTTTATGGTTAGTTTAAACGACCCACTGAAGTGGCTATTCGGGCTATTGTGACTAAATTTCGCACCAAATTCACATTGTTGGACATTAAACCACCAACACGCTTACGTAGAGTGCGAACTGAAGAAAATATCGCAGCTGTATCGGCCAGTATTAATGATGACCATCAATTATCGATTCGTCGCCGTTCGCAGCAATTGGGCCTCTGTTACTCAACAACGTGGAAAATTTTGCGGAAGGATTTATGTGTGAAGCCTTTCAAAATACAGCTGGTGCAAGAATTGAAGCCGAACGACCTACTGCAACGTAGAATTTTTGGTGAATGGGCTCTTGGAAAGTTGGCCGAAGATCCACGTTTTTACCGAAAAATTGTATTTAGCGACGAAGCTCATTTTTGGCTCAATGGTAAATAAGCAGAAATGTCGATTTTGGAGTGAATATCAGCCAGAAGCATTGCTAGAGCTACCAATGCATCCAGAAAAAGTCACAGTTTGGTGCGGTTTATGGGCTGGTGGCATCATTGGACCGTACTTCTTAAAAGATGATGCGAATCGTAACGTAACTGTATATGGTGAGCGCTACCGTGAGATGATATCCAACTTTTATTGGAGGCGAGTTCGGTGAACATTTTATTTCACGTTCGGGACCGGTCAATTGGCCGCCTAGATCGTGCGATTTAACGCCTTTAACTATTTTTTGTGGGGCTATGCTAAAGCTGATGTCTATACAGACAAGCCCGCTTCAATTGACGCATTGGAAGACAACATTAAAGCATTTATTCGTGAGACACCGGCCGAAATGTTGGAAAGAGTATGCCAAAACTGGACTAAGCTGATGGACCATTTGAGGCGCAGTCACGGTTAATTTGCATGAAATAATTTTCAAACATTAAATTATATGGACCGTACTATCGATTCAAATAAAGATTTCGTGAATTTTATGTGTGTTTTTTTTTTAAACTTTTCCTATTGCTCTTAAAAAATCACCCTTTAGTTATGGTCTCTTGAGCATGTATAAGTTTAACCAAAACTCGAAAGTGGGCTTTTTTTTTTTATTATAAAAAAATAAAACTAACTTCCTCACCATTTATATACTACTTTTTTTCTTTTTATTTCTTTTTAACACTAACATCTCCACCTTAAATATATATATTCTTATACATACACTTTATATACCTTCCTTCCTCCTCTTCCCTCTTCCTCCTCTTTTCTTCTTTCTCCCTCATTTTATACAATCTAACCAAACTTTCCAATCTTTTATACAAATACCTCACCTTTGTCACCGCATCTACTTACATATACTCCATAAACATCTTGAAAAACTTGTTTTAGTGAGAAAAACTTTTTGTTTTCAATCTTCCTCCCAACCCTCTTTTATATTTTCTATCTTCCACATAATTTCACAATTTTTATCAAATCCTTATATACTCCATACAAAAATATCAAAAAAATTTTATATAAAAACTTTTTTTTTTATTCGCTCCCAAACTCGTTACTATCAATATATATCTAACACACAATTCTTCAAACTATCCAAATCGATACTTTACATATAGCTCCATGGAATGATGGAAAAAATTGTTTTTTGGGGAAACTTTTTTGTTTTCAATGTTCTTCGTTCCGTTTGATTATTATCTGTCTCAACACAATTTTATTTGATCAAATCGGATGTGCAAATATACTTGCTCATATATAAACTTCGTCCCATTACTTTCCTCTATTTTTTTTCTATACTTTTCTCCTTTTCTCAAACACTCCAAAATTTTTATAATAAACGTACCTTGAAAACAAAATTTTCTCCAAAATATTTTCTCGCCCTTACTTATCATCGTTGACTTCTTTTTATATTATTGATCTAACTCCGAACAAAAATTTTTTTCATACTAAGAAAGAAATGTTTTGTAGGCCAAGACAAGATTAACAACCTTTCCAAATACATAAAAGGCTTCTTCTTCTCACTCCCTTCTATCCCTCTCCGTATAAGACAAGATTAACAACCTTTCCAAATACATAAAGCAAAATTCAATATAGTTTACGAGAATTGGAATCGTAAATCCTTCTCTGAAGCTGAAAAGTTCAAAGGGCAAAAAAAAAAGAAAACGGCAGCTAATCAGACCAAACCCAGACAGGATTTTTATACTACGATCGTACTCCTTTAGAATTTTTGTTTTTGTCTCGACGCGATCAATTTTTTTGAGCTCAAAAATGTGTAATTTAATGGATTAATGTCGATCAATTTCAGATAGGATGGACTTTGTATAATCAAAAACGCATTCGTTGTTATTGACGCAAAGGAATAGATGCGGCGTATACGGGTCTCGAGCGACATAAGCCTACATAAAGCAACAACAAATTCATATGCATGCTCTGATCTCTTTGTTTTCAAACTAAGGCTTTGTTGTTGGCGCATTGAAACCTCTCTCAACAACCTCATATGTGACTGTCTTCTTTTCTCATATGACTCTGGACAATTAAAAAGCAACAACAATGTTGCTCGCCTTGCTCTCAGTTGCTGAACGCTTTTCGCTATTCACGGCGGCACACAAACAAAAACTGGGTTTCTCTTTCTATTTCTTGTGGTTGTTCGTGCTTGAGATGTATTTTGTGCATTTGTTTTTGTTTTCACGCAACCGAAAACTTAATCTTGGCAACCCTGATCGATGAACAGTCGGAAAGGAACACATCAGTGAGGTTAGCTGAACCGCCACAAGCAGAGCTTGTTCCCACACTTAGGTCTTAACATACACCAAGTGTAAACCACTTTGCCAAAAAAAAAACTGTTGTTTATAAAAACATAAAACACATATTTTCTTTTTTTTTTTTGTTGTGAAGAGTTTTTTATTTAATTAATATAAAAAAAAAATTTTTTTTTTTTTTAAAAAAAATAGCTGTTAAATTGGGATTACGATTAGTAATCAATTACATTATTTTTTAAAAAGAATTGTAATGATTATATAATCCACTTGGTTTAAAATATTTGATTACTAATTGATTACTTTCAGAAATAATCAAAAATAATCGGGATTATTGAGGATTACCAAAAAATAATCAAAAATAATCAAAAGTAATCAAAAAGTAATTCGACTACTTTACAAGATTATTTTTGATATTTTTGATTATTTAACAAAAAAAAGCATAGCCAGATTTGTGGCCCTCAATGATTTCATATAGCACTTTTAGCTGCCTTCTAAAACTTGTCGGTAATGGCGTAGAGGTTAAGGCCTATGACTGAAAGGCAGTGAGTCCTAGGTTCAAGTCCCAGTTTGGGAATTTTTTTTTTTTTTTTTTTTTGTAATCTAGAATTTTAAAACAATTGCATTAGCTCCCGTGTACCAGTTTATGCTATTAAGCACAGCAAGGAAAATATGTATTGTTTCTCCTTTTCATTTCATCGTGTAATGGCCTGCATTATGACTCCCTCCAGGACTATCAACATTTCGACTGTCTTCTTCGCAAGATCCTAGCAAACTTGACGATATACGATGTACAATAAGACACCAGTTGTATAGTTATTTGAATGACAATTCAAATGCTGATGATATTTGGCAAAAATATGATATCCTAAAAGAAGCTTTTATTTTCCTTAACACGCCATTAACATCGTCAGCACCAGTTGAGCGATTATTTTCTTTTGCGGGCATTATCAACAGTCCGAGACGGCAATCATTATCAGATTTTTCGTTTGAAAAATTAGTGTTGATGAAAGCTAATTGTGAATATTTGTAAATGTTTGTTCTGTTTTGTTTCATGGTTTCTTTTACTTTCATTCTTACTTCCAACATTATTATTAATAAAGGAACACTTTTTGTAAATAAATAAATTTTGTTTGTGGCTCTTTTGAATATCCGGAAAATAATAGCAAGCAATTTGGTCCCTTATGGGATTTATATTGAGGTCCTTCAGGATTTTTTCGCTCTGGATATATCTAGGTGCACCAGTTATGGTTCTTAAGATCTTGTTTGCCACTTTTTTGATAATTTCAAGACTGGATGAACATGCGGAGGTTTATGGTAGTGTTATACGACAATATCTATAGGTCTAAGGTGAATAGAGAGCAGGAGTTCATTAGTCAGTGTAGTTGACAAATTTTAAGACTTGTGTTAGTCTTCTTGGCATCGATGTGCTTCCTCCAAGTCGGACTTCTCTCCAAACTTATCTGAAGTGAAATTGTTAGACCGTACAGAAATCATTCGATTTTTCGATTCGATATTTTATATTTAAGTACATCTACCGAAACTCTGTCGAATGCTTGGGCAACGTCAAGGAATACTGCACTGATGTACTGTTTGCATTCAAAGGCGGATCGAATTCCTGATGTGACTCGCTGCACAGCCCTTTTGGGCTGTAGAGCCTATTTTACATTTTTACTGACTACCGGAAACCGGAATTTCAGGCATTATCGACTGAACCGAAGAGTCATTTCAAACGAGATGTTGATAGTCCTGGAGGGAGTCATAATGCAGGCCATTACACGATGAAATGAAAAGGAGAAACAATACATATTTTCCTTGCTGTGCTTAATAGCATAAACTGGTACACGGGAGCTAATGCAATTGTTTTAAAATTCTAGATTACAAAAAAAAAAAAAAAAAAAAAAAATTTCCCAAACTGGGACT
This sequence comes from Lordiphosa stackelbergi, assembly GCA_018904235.1. Taxonomy (NCBI): domain Eukaryota; kingdom Metazoa; phylum Arthropoda; class Insecta; order Diptera; family Drosophilidae; genus Lordiphosa; species Lordiphosa stackelbergi. Next base: position 85,858 of record JAEIFU010000076.1, read on the forward strand.
TGAACCTAGGACTCACTGCCTTTCAGTCATAGGCCTTAACCTCTACGCCATTACCGACAACTTTTAGAAGGCAGCTAAAAGTGCTATATGAAATCATTGAGGGCCACAAATCTGGCTATGCTTTTTTTTTGTTAAATAATCAAAAATAATCTTGTAAAGTAGTCGAATTACTTTTTGATTACTTTTGATTATTTTTGATTATTTTTTGGTAATCCTCAATAATCCCGATTATTTTTGATTATTTCTGAAAGTAATCAATTAGTAATCGTGTAAAACTGAAAATAGTCGTAATGTAATCATTATTTTGGCTTTAAAAAAAAAAATCAAATATGTAATGATTACGATTATTGCCAGGGATTATACGATAAGGATAAGTCCTTAACACGCCTGACCCATTTGTCTCAAGCAGGGGGGGAAATTATGCACCGTTTGATATCAACCGCGAATAGGTCGCACCCCAATTCCGGCAGCTCTTGTGTGCTAAGCCACTATTTCCGCTGCCGAATGACGCTGCACAAATTGTTTCGTGCCCACAACAGGTGTTTGGGTTATCATTACCTTGGGTTGCCATTGCTTTGGCATCAGTCCGGGACCAGTCAATGTTGCCATGACGTAATTGAATGTGGCTAGCGTGGACAGCATTAGGAATAACGCCTGATGAGCAAAACCGGCAAATGAGGCATTTGGTGGCCACCACATCGAGTTCATGTAGAGCGTTGTCAGCGTTATGCACTTGATGATGCCTGGAAAATGGACAACCAAAAATATGTATAATGACTGTTTTCGGGTGCGGGTCATTTCGTTATGCTTGGCTGGACAATTTGCGTGCCAGAGGAAATGAAACTCATTTATTTGTATTTACGATCGTCGCAGCGAGTTGATTAAGCGTGTTAACACAGGACTGGCCACGGCCATCCTGGCATTTAATTTAGTTATTACAATTGGGCTAGCCATATCAGTTCAATATCACAAACATTGAGCGGAAGTCATATGGCCGCCATTACCCTGTCTGGGTCTCCATCAAATGGTCAGACTGCACGCTATTCTTTTGTGGTTGATGGAGAAGCACTAAAACGCAATTAGCGCCGCACTTTACGCGAATTAAAAGTCCCAGCTACTGGTGGAAGTTCGAGTGGGTGGTGGCGACCTCAGCCATGGAAATATGAACGTATGAAACACGATATTACGCTGCAGACAAAATATCAAACGCTATGCCATGTGCTGGGTGGGCGTAGCAGCCTTAAGATTAAGTAGGGGGTGTAATTGGCACTTGTTAGTTTGGAGCAGTTCATTCACTTGGCACTGGCAAATTCAGTTCTTAGGCGTCCTCCATATATGTATGTAAATGCATACATACAAACACATATGTATGATGACTATGACTTGCGACCTGCTACTTACTTAGCGCTGTGATTGGACCCCAGTGTAGGAAACGGCGAAAGCCTGATATTTCCGCGCTCATTATTTTCTAAATATTCTTGCTTCGGCGTCCAAAATGCTAATGCGGGTGCAAAAGGTAAACAAACTTTTCAAGCCCCAGTAACGTCAGTCTGACCAGACTGCGATTACTAAAAAAATACCAACTTGACTTTTTTTTAAATACTAAAATGTCACGCCAGAGAAGACAAAATAATATCGAAACCGCTAACCGATATTAATCGTTTCTACTCAAATCAAAGCTAATACGCTGTTTAAACTGCGGACGTACGAGCGTTTTTTGCTATTTTTTGCCTGAGACATGTCGTTCGCCCTTACAAAATTATGGCAGTTGCCTTTGAATTTCTGAAAATCAGTGCTGCCAGACTGTATTTTTCCCAAAAATGTGGCAGCCTTGTGCAATTTTTATCGATAGCTGTCATTTCGATACATACTTCTAGCACCCGCGTGCATTCAAAAAAATGATTGGCACTATCACTCTCTTTTCTATAAATCAGTTTATGTCCCATTTCTGTTCCCCAAGTTTTCCATTTAACATTTCCTTTTCCCTTACTTGGGACAATTTATTTACACTGATTAATGCATATCCAAAACTATATACAAATCACTTATTGGCCACAATTTCAAACTTAACGCCATGCTCATGTTTTTCCAATTCGCTGATCAGACTTGTCTTGGAGAATGCGGCTCCCGGTGGCAGTACACCACCCTTGCTGGGCATCTTATCGCTCTCATTGAGTATTGTCTTGGCTGTGCATAGCAAAGCTACGCATGTAGAACCGTAGCCAGGATTTGGACCCGACACCTTGACAGTCAACGTTTTTGTTGGCGGTTTGGTATACTGATCAGTGCTTTCGGCCAGTTGCTCTGATTTGGGCCAGCCTTTGGCCAACATGGTCATGGTGAAATAAGAGCGCTCCATACGAGCCTCGCTGGGACCAGTGCGTGACGCCATGCCGCCGGAGAATAAGCTGGGATACTTGAGCAGCAATTGACGGCCAAAGGGAAACTGTGCCAGTATACCAAAGATGGTGGCCACAAAAGCCACAATGCTGGCGGCCAGTTTCGAGGGGAAGGTCATGTATGCTTGCATTTGCACCGGACGTTTCTTCTCCTTCTCGTAGAGATAGCGCTGAGAACGCATAACCACTGAACGATCAGTTTCGGGGAACGGTAGAATTACCTTGTTGACCTCAACGGAACGGGAGAGTAGGGAACGTTTCTTCAGTTGGGGCTGGAAGTTGGGCAGACGGTCGGGGAACAGTTGACGGCGTATGGTCTGCGATTCGTGTCTGTTGGCAATGGCATGCACCGCACTCTCCCAAGTGCCCGTGTTGAGGGAGGCGCGTCCCAGTCCCTTGGTGCCTCCCCTGACGCCCATGTGCACAAACGATTCCACTGAATTGACCACCCCATCGAAATTCTTCTCCACAAACTGTATGCCCATGTCGGCGGGTATGGAATCGAAGCCACAGGCACTAATGATGTACACACCCTTCTCCTGTGCACGCTGGTTATACCTCAACTGCATACTTTCCATATACTGTGGCTCCCCACTCACATCCACATGATGGGTTCCGGCCTCAATGCAGGCCTGAACCACTTTCTCGCCAAAGAAACGATATGGACCTGCCGTGTTGACCACAATGCGACAGCTTTTGGCCATTTCCAGCAAAGATTGTTCATTGTTCACGTCCGCTATGATAATGGGGGTTTGCGACAGATCAGTTTTGGCCTTGTTGCCCATCTCCTGGAGCACAGTTTGCAATTTCTCACGACTACGTCCGGCTATGCCCCATTTAAGGTCCTTGAGCACCGATACAGCCTCAAAAACGGTGTATTTACCGGTGAAACCAGAAGCACCAAAAATGATGGCGTCCAATCGTTTCGCTGCCATGACAAAGGTCACTGATGACAAACAAAATTGTGTCAGAGTAATTTCTTATCTGCTTAAAAAACTTTGAACTGTTTCCTAAGCGAGCTCCGGTAATCTAGGAAGGTGCGGCACTCTCAGCTTGTAAATCGCTATTGGAACCCAATCAGACTGGTTAACAGGTGTATTTATACAGCACAAAATAACGAGAGATAACGATAAGAGTGCCGGCTAGTGACGGGGCACATTGCACAATCTTTGAGTATACCAGTTTATACGACAAAGTCTCGATCACGATCTTACAATTATCGATTGTACAAATACGTGAATTATGAACGTTAGAGGGCTGAATAACCCAAATATTTGCGAACACAGATAAATTTGATATATAGACAATTACATGATTAGCTTAGTATACACTTCCACCAAAGAACTGCCAAAACAAAAATACCAAAAGTGACAATTCTTTTGTTTTGGGACAGTGTGACCAGATTGGAAGATGCAAGCATGTAATAAAGTAACATTACCTAGAGCGTTGTTTTTGGTTTAATTTCAAATTATGAGTTTCACAATCAATAAATACAAATTTTGACCTCCCACTTAATTTCAAAAATCTCAATTATGAAATAACTCAAGAAGTTTCAAAGTTTCAAGTTTAGTACACCAAATTAATGCTAATAAAATTATCTTTCAATCATTCATACATCATTTTATTGTCAAATTTGTGTTGTAGCTGCTAATTACAAAGATATCGAGAATTTTGTTTCATTTCTATCGAAAATTTGAAAAAACCGTAAATTAAACCGTTATTTCCACCAAGAAAAAAATTCTTTAAAATTTCTTTATTTTTTTGGATGATGTAACCTAATGTATAACAAATTCAAAAAGTGTTCATATATTGAAATCTGTTGGAAATTGTAGAAGCATTAGTATATATCTAAAAAAACAGCATTTTCAGTTTTACCGTTCAAGTGGTATTAGAAATGTCTATGGTCCATTTTGTTCAGCCGTTTGTGTGCACAGTATTTGAATTTGTTGAAAAGCTTTTGAAGTTCAGCACAGACACTAGTTGATCCGTCAAATAATGATTTTGGTCCGACTCCTAGGAAAATGAACAGCATAACTCATCTGAATCTGCCGATGACTTAAAAAACTATCAAGAACACGCGAAAGAACGAAATCCATTCGGCCAAAGTGGACTTTCTGATCTAATAAGAGATTTAAATCTTTCATAAGAAAAATCTGAAATTGTAGCATCCCGTTCGCGAGAACGAAATTTGTTAAAGGATGCTGTCAAAATAATTACTTGAAAATAAAATATTATTTGTTATTGCAATGATGTGTGTGGTTTATTTGAGGAGTTAAACGAGCCGTATGATCCAGTCGAGTGGCGTTTGTTTATCGACGGTTTCAAACTCAGTCTTAAAGCTGTATTGTTGCACCAAGGAAACATCAAGCCTTTGATAACGCTAGCGCATGCCGTTTATATAAAAAATCCATATTGCTTGATTTTATTAAACTACAAGGAACATAACTGGAAAATTTAAGCAGACCTCAAAGTTGTTACAATAGCATCAGGATTGCAACTGTCAAATGTGACAGTCGAGCACACCACGAGCATTACGTTCGAAAAGACTGGCAGGACCGAACGAATTATATAGTTAGCCAAACAAATGTAAAATGTAAAGTTCGAGCCACTTGTCAGTAAGGATCAAATTATGCTGCCACCCCTTCATATAAAACTGGGTTTGTTTAAAAATTTTGTAAAGGCTCTACAAAAAAACGGTGATGCATTTGCAACTCTGAAGAAAGTACTCCATAACCTATCCGAGGCAAAGATCAAAGATAAGGCCGCAAATTAAAAACTTTTCGAGGAATCCCAATTCAATTTAATGTTGTCTAAGGTTGAGGAGGACGCATGGAATTCGTTCCGTTGTGCTGTCACTTCATTTCTTGGAAATTTCAGAAGTCCTAACTCCAAAGAAGTCGTCGCAAATTCAATAAGAAATTATGAGAAAATAGGTAAAGTTTGTATATCATATTAAAGTTTTCATTAAACTCAAACGCTGCTCATTTTATTGAAAACAGGAGTAAACATTTTTTGGATTCTCATTTGGATTTCTTCCCTGAAAACCTCGGCGATGAGTGTGATGAGCATGGTGAACGATTTCATCAGGATATGAAGAGTATTGAACGCCGCTATCAAGGATTATGGGATGAGGCCATGATGAGAGACTTTTGTTGGTTTCTTAGGTGAGAGGAAAACTGTGCACACACACGGGGGAGAAAACGGACCATAGACATTTCTAATACCACTTGAACGGCAAAGCTGAAAATGCTCATTTTTTAGATAAATGCTAATAACTTCTACAATTTCCAACAAATTTCGATGTAAGAACACTTTTTGAATTTGAGGTTACATCATTAAAAAAAAAAAAAGGAAATTTAAAAAAATTATTTTTGGTGAAAATAACGGTTTAATTTACGGTTTTTTCAAATTTTCGATAGAAATGAAACAAAATTCTCGATATCTTTGTAATTAGCAGCTACAACACAAATTTGACAATAAAATGATGTATGAATGATTGAAAGATAATTTTATTAGCATTAATTTGGTGTACTAAACTTGAAACTTTGAAACTTCATGAGTTATTTCATAATTGTGCCATTGCCCCGCCTTGAGTAGAAGGAGACTCAGGACACTTGGTCAACCTCTGCTACTCAACCTCTCGGAGACATCCGGGCTAGAGATCCCAGCTCTACTCAAATTTATTCTGTCCACACAATGGTTCAGTAACGAGGATCCACCTCAGCATTAAAAAGTGTTAACAGGGAATAAATATGGGATCGCAATGGGCCCAAAGTGGCCTAAGTGGGAGAGCGACTTGTCACTCTCAGCCATCGCAACCTAACCTAACCTAACCTATTTCATAATTGAGATTTTTGAATTTAGTGGGAGGTCCCAGTGCAAAAGTAGGTAACAGGGAGAAGAAATAATTTCCGACCCTATGAAGTATACTTATTCTATATCAGCATCAACAACCGGGTCGATATAGCCATGTCCGTCTGTCCGTTCGTCCGTATGAACAATCAGATATCAGAGATGGTAAGGAATAGAGGTTTGACATGTATGGGACAAGTGCTTCTTATACTTGCAGGCAGATCGCTCCCACAGTTTTGTGGATAGATGTACAAAGAATAGAGTAAAGCTAACTTCGGCTCGGCCGAAGTTTATATACCCTTTTTGATCAAACTCTACAAAATTGTGTTGAAACCAGGACTGCAAACCTCTTAAAAATCGGAAGCGGTTCACTCCGGGGTTCGAACCACTAAAATGTTTGGGTTCGGGCTCACGGAGCGGGTTCAGAAGGTCGCTGAACCAAGGTTCCGGTCAAATTTTTTTTACCGCTAATTCGGACAACATTAAATTGTTAATTAACTAAAAATTTTAATCATTAAGGGCACCGGTTTGATCTTTAAAAATGAGTGGTAAGCTCAGCATTGCGGAATCAATCAAACATGTTTGTTTATTTCGGCTTGCTGTCCTATTTAAATATCTTGACCATCAGTTTATCTTTTAGTTGCAAGTGTGCGCGCTCCCTAATAGACGTTTAGAGTCTTGATATTTTCCGTATAATATTACAGAATTTTAGTTAACTTAAATTATATCATTTATCGAAAGCTTTAATAAATAAGAAATTTAAAACAATCTTTAAATTTCCAGAAAAAAAAAGGTGTGAGCGTTGCTATCACTCACGAGTCTTTAATGTGGAACATGATGCCTAGCTTAATAGCTTATTTTAAAATCACAAGCTCTCTCAATGGATTATAAATCAGCAAGGGCACTCTTTTGAAAAAAGAAAATTAACGGGGAGTAGAAATCCAGAAATCCAGATCCCACCCAGATCCAACCAAGCTAGATCCCATTTGGATCCCGACTAGATCCCACTCAGATTCTACGCTGATACCACGTAGATACTGCCCAGATCCTACACAGATCCCTTCCAGATACCACCCAGATCCCACCTAGATCCCGCCAAGTCCCACCCAGATCCCACTCAGATCCCAACCAGATCCCAACCAGATCCCAACCAGATCCCTTCCAGATCCCTCCTAGATCCCTATCAAATCCCATCCAGATCCCACCTAGATCCCTCCCAGATCCCTTCCAGATCCCTTTCAGATCCCAACCAGATGACTTCCAGATCCTTCCTAGATCCCTTCCAAATCCCATCCAGATCCTACCCAGATCACATCCCACCCAGATCGCACCCAGATCCCGCACAGATCCCTTCAAAATCAGACCCAGATCCCGCCCAGGTCCCACCCAGATCCCATCCAGATTCCACCCAGATCGCAGCCAAATCCTAACCAGATCCTAGCCACAAATACCACCAGATCCCACACAGATCTTTCCCAGAACCCACCCAGTTGCCCCTTTTCAGCATTTATCCTACCTCTTCACTTCCCCCATCTACCAATCCTTCTATGGCTGTGCGTTGCCGGAAACTCCACAAAATAACAACACAAAATATGAATGACGTCAGCGTCACGTGACGCTGAAATCAAATTTTACTCCTACTAAGATCATTCAAATCAATGAAGTCACATTTTCATTGTTTTTATACTCTGTACCGAAGGTACATAGAGTATAATAAGTTTGTGCAAAAGTATGTAACAGGGAGAAGGTCTGTCCGTCTGTCCGTCCGTATGAACAAACAGATCTCAGAGATGGTAAGAGATAGAGGTTTGCATGTATGGGACAAAACTTCTCATAGTTGCAGGCAGATCAAGTTTATTTTCAATTTTTGCCACGCCCCCTCCCGCCCCCGCAATTTTGAAAAAAACGTATATCTCCCACAGTTTTGTAGATAGATGATTTGTACCTTCTAGAGATAGTTAGTCATTAGCAATATGTATCGATTTGCCGAAGAAATGATAAAAATCGGATTAGCGCTTCTCAAGTTATGAGCAAATAAGTAATCTGAATCACCCCGGCCACCCGCCACCCCCTGCCACCCACCACCCACTTCACAACCAACGCCGCACAATCTTAGAGAGAGAGAGAGAGAGAGAGAGAGAGAGGAGAGAGGGAGAGAGAAATTTGAGTAGCAGCAGCAGCACAGCTCTTAGAGTAGGTACAGAGTATATTATAGTCGGGCTTGACCGACTTTCTCACTTGTTTTTAAGAGGGGTTTTTATTTTTTTAAAATTTTTTTTAAAAAAGGAAAAAAAAATTTTGGGAAAAAAAAAAAAAAAAAAAAAAAAAAACCCCAAAAAAAATTTTTAATTTTTTAAAAAAATAAAAAATTTATTAAAGCAACCTTTGAGATGCCAAACGTTGTTGTTGAACTTAAAAACGGTTGCTGTGCCAGAAACTATCAATGCTGTGTCTGAATTAAAGCTGCAGGCTTGGTGTATGACATACCGTGAAATTAAGTGGTGCTTGGGCGTAAGCATTTTCGAACCGGAACATTCCATGTTTCGCAATATAAATTGATTGTCCAAAAATAAAATAAAATTTTAAGCAAATTTAATCGCTCTGCTTTCAAGGTTTTAAACTAATCATGGATATAGATATGAGCAGAACACCAAACCAAAACTAACATGTATTTTCATTACGAATCATTCCACAAAAATTAGCTGGTGAATAACTTCGATGCGAATGGCCGGCAAAAAAATTAAAAATAAATTAAAAAAAAGGCTATATTTATTTATAAAAGTATTTATTTTGTTATTTGGATAAGCTTTTCTGTGCTCTTTGATGCATGGATCGCGTTTTGTACAACGCCCATCGAAGTCGTCCACTAGTTTCACGCCCCTCAGGATCAGAACTCAATTCTATTGAATTTTATGAAGCGATATCAAAAATGACTTTCAAATACAAGAAAGAATAAAAATTCTTTCTCGGCGGTACAAATCATTATAGCGACATTTTTTCCACATATTGATCATTAAGTCTTCTTAAGCTTTTGCACACATTTCTTTCCTAGTTGCATGGTAAGCCCGAATAATTTCAATACACCATCAATTTGTGCGGTTTAGGCAGTCCCTCAATGAGCATTTTTGTCCTCATATATTTTGCAAGACATCTTTTCTATATGGTAGATTTGCTGAGTGCAGCTCTGCCCGCAACGTGCCAGTCAAATAAATGGTATTCGAGCCCTCTATCCTGATTTTTGCCTTGCATAAAATATTTTTAAAAATAGATTTCAAATTCAACAACAATGTTTGGCATCTCAAAGGTTACTTCTACGATAAAGTAAAATGAAAAAGGGGAAATTGAAATTTAATGAAGAAACTTTAAACCCTGTGGGCCAGTATTAAAATTTGGAAATTTGCTTTTCCATTACGGTAACTGGAAATTATTACGAATTTTCTGCGCCCTGAGGAACAGAACATTTCAAAAATAAAAATTCCCATATGATTATGTTCGGTCTAGTGTACATGGACACCTCAACACAGTTTGTCAAGGCACTACCATTCAGCGCCTCCCAGAGAAGAGCTTGATAGGGATGCCCATATCCTCACAAGGAATGAAACCCGGCGCCTGGTTACGGAACGATGGAATAACCTTTCGGCTTGCGCTGTAGCTAGGGTCACTTGGTCCTCGTTTAACCTGAAACGGAAAACATCTTACTTCTGGTCTGGGCCAAAACGGGTCACTGCCTTATTGGCAGGCATGCAGCGGGCTTGGACGTCGCTAACAACGATTTCTTTAGAAGGACAGGAGGAGACATTACTTCATCTTTTTCGCCATTGCCCTGCTCTAAGTAGAAGAAAACTCAAAACTATTGACCACACTACTTGTTGGAACAGTTCAAAAATATAGAATGAAAACAAGTGAGAAAGTCGGTCAAGCCCGACTATATTTATACTCTTTACCTAGAGTAAGAGATAAATGCAGAGCTGCTGCTGCGCTCATCTCGGAGTTTCTTTCTCTCCCCCCTCTCTCTCTCTTTCTCTCTCTCTCTCTAAGATTGTGCGTTGGTTGTGAGTGGGTGGGAGGGGGTGGCGTGGGGTAATTCACTTATTTGATCATAACTTGAGAACCGCTCATCCGATATTTATCATTGCTTCGGCAAATACATACATATTACTAATGACTAACTATTTCTAAAAGGTACAAATCATCTATTTACAAAACTGTGGGAGATATGACGTTTTTTCCAAATTGCGGGGGCGGGAGGGGGCGTGGCAAAAATTGAAAATAAACTTGATCTTCCTGCAAGTATAAGAAGCATTTGTCCCATACATGTCAAACCTCTATCTCTTACCATCTCTGTGATCTGTTTGTTCATACGGACGGACATGGCTATATCGGACATGGCTATATCGACTCGGCTGTTGATGCTGATCAAGAATATATATACTTTATGGGGTCGGAAATGATTCCTTCTCCCTGTTACATACTTTTGCACAAACTTAACTATGTAACTTCGGTACAGAGCATAAAAATTAAGAATTTTTCATGATGTCCCGTGCATCGTTAAGGACTCAAAGCTAGAGATGGGCTCGCGGCGGGATTTCAGCGGGACCCAAGAAAAGCGGGGGATCAGGCGCGACGATATTGAATTTAAATTTATTGGTCGGGATCGGGACGGTACAGCCGTGGTCGGGATCGTGGCGGGGCGGGAACGAATTGTGTTATTCGCCCATCTCTGCTCTTAGCCCATTGTCACTTTGTTAAAATTTTTTATTTTAGACCCTTCATTGAGTGGATTGGAGTCCTTCTTGATGGTAAATGTATGTTTCCACAAAAGAAAAAGATTTGGCCGGATATTCGATTTTATGTGCACATTCTCGCCGTGGCCGGGCTTACAACAAACATTAAATGGCTAACAAAGTTTAAGGAAAATTCAAGGGGAGTTCCAGGAGCAGTTGGTGCTAGTGACGACGGTCATAAATATTTAGTAGTCAGTTCTTAATTATATTAAGCTGTTTGTTGTCAAAAATTCAAACCTTCCGTCAACAAAAATACATCGATAACTTTGTTGCTTAAAGATTTTATCAAACTCGTTCACCAGCAGACTAACTGACTAACAGCGCAACATGATCCGATCAAAAACACCAAAGTTATTCACGAAACAAATTTTTTGAAAAATTTGATCTGCTCTGGTTTAGGTACGTTTCGGGCTTTCCAAAAATGCCGGAGACTCTGACTTCGGAGCGGTTCAACTCCGAACCAGTTTGCAGCCCTGCTCCCCAATTCACACCGAATGCTTGTCAAAGTCATGCATCACTGTATGTTAGAGAGAGAGAGACACAGTCACATTTTCGCGCTCTCTTCTTGAGGAACCCTGCAACAACAACAACAACAGTTACAGAGAAATCAAAGTATTTCCCCCAGTTCCAATTAAGCCAATGTTCCCCCCGTTCAGTATCTTTTTATTCCTTCACAAATCTTCTCCAAGATTTTAATGGATAATTAAACAAAAATCTTGTACTTTGACTACTGTGCCTTGGCGGGGCTGGTCATTAACACCCGAAATTACGAGCTTCGCACACCAAAGTGGGGCAGTGTGAGTGAAACACACACACACACACACAACAACACACTCGAACAAACATTCACTCTGTGGGATGTTGGAGGCCAAACAAAGTTCAATCAACTGTTTTTGTTAATCACTGCGAGCGATGATGACGACGACGACGACAACGGCGCGTTTGCTTGAAATTCGGTGGGTGGGGGGTGGGAGGTGGGGGGTAGGACTCTTTGGTAAGGTTAACTAGTGCGACTGACTTCTCTATGACTTTCTCAACTAGAGTTCAATGCTAATGCTAATGATGGCGCATTAAAACGCTTCCTCCTGCCAAGCATCCCAAACTGGGGTAATTTGCACAATTGCAATTGGAATTTAGCTGGCGAACAACAAACTACGTCATCAACATGTAGAGCTCTGCTCTTTGTTGTCGTTGTCTTGTCTGGCGTAGAACGCAATTTGTTGCACCGCAACAACAAAAACAAGAACAGAGCACAATGCGGTACGGCATAAGCCAAACACGGAAGGTTTAGCTACGTCGTTTTTTTTTTTGCTGCTACGCATTTAGTTTAATAATTTGCGTCCTTTACGAGCACTTTCATGCTGTGTCACTCACACAGCTGTTGATCACTGAAAACGGTAAAACTTTGCTGCCATGTCGCGCACCTGTCCACCAAGTTGAATGCACCAGGCAAGAGACATAGAGAAAGAGAGTGCGTGCCAAAAATATACAAACTCAAAGCTTTGTGGTTTTCCCCTCTCCTTTTCTTTTGCTCAATTTGTTGACCTCACTTTTACGCATTGTTTTGAATCGCTTTGTCTTTTGGTCTTTTGGTGGGGGGCCTCAACTGAGCTGCGCCATTTCCAATGGGGCACTGAGACAGAGACATGGCTGATAAACAAAAACTGCATTGCTCTGTGTGTGTGTGTGTGTGTTCAGTTTTTCACCACACCTCTGTTAGAAAACACCCCCGCAAACTGTTTCTGTTATCTGCCAAAAATTTTACACCACTTCGACGACGTCGATGAAAAAACAGGAAATAATTTTCATTTTCTATGGAAATCGTCGTTGTCGTTGCGTGTCTTCTGTATTATTTTTAACGCTCAGCGATTTTTTACTACACATTGTTTTGTATTTCTGTTTTTAAGTTTTTTCTACATCTCTTTTAAGCAATTTTCGTTTCTGTTAACCTTGCCCATAACTTTACAAAAGTTCATTAACATTAGTATGTTTTTATGGCTGATATTTCAATTTGTTATTATTTTATCAACAAATTTAAGTACGCACCAAGGTTAAGGCAGATCAACCTTTGGAGTGCCTGAAACGACGGAAAAGTTTTTTTTTTTATTTAGTCGGAAAACGACGTATTTAAATCAAGGACTGATATACAGGGTTGCCCATATTCGACGGACCCATGTTTTTTTTTTTTAAATCAAAGAAAAAAATAAAAATTTGGCGGTTGGCAATCTTAATCATTTAATTTGTTCCAAGTAGATTTGTTTACATCAATTTTTGAATATGATATCTCTCAAATGGCCGCCTCTGGCGTTGATGGCGTATTGTGCCCTTTTTGCAGCATTTTCCATCGATTTCGCCAACATTTCGGCCGGAATAGCGGCTATTTCTTCACGAATGTTGTCCTTGAGCTCTTCTACGGTCCTTGGCTTGTTAACGTAAACCCTTGACTTCAAATATCCCCACAAGAAGAAGTCAGGCGGCGTCAAATCGGGCGAACGCGGTGGCCAGTCCAAATCACCACTTTTCGACATCAAACGGCCCGGAAACAATTTCTTCAGAAAATCGATTGTTATGCGACTTGTGTGCGGTGGAGCGCCGTCTTGTTGAAACCAGAACTGCCTCATACGCTTTCGACGAATAATTGGCATCACAAAATTGGTCATCATGTCGCGATAACGCTCCTGGTTGATGGTAACAGCATGGCCATTTTCATTTTGGAAGAAAAACGGCCCAATGACCGTTTTCGCACTAACGCCGCACCAAACTGTGACTTTTTCGTCATGAAGAGGCACTTCTTGAATCTCCTGAGGATTTTCAGTGGCGTAAATACGGCAATTTTGCTTATTTACGGTCCCATTTCACACATTTCGGTCACATTTTTTAATTTTTTAAAAGCACGTTGAGTTTTCACAATTGACTTGTTCTGTTGAATGTAAATTTCAACTATTTCAGAGCGCTCGCGTGGCGTGTATTGTTCCATGGTAAAAATCTGCTTGACTGACGCTTCAAACGCGGTATGTCATTAAGCGATCTGACATCTCTGTCAAAAGTTATGGCGTTGCCAGATGGGTCCGTCGAATATGGACAACCCCTTTAAAAATTGAATTGAAGCTACCAAGAAAGGCGTACAAGCTGATGATGGTTATAAAGAGAACAGAACATATTTATCTTCAGGTGTTTTTTTTTGTTATTTTAACCTTTTTTTTTTAATTTTTAAGTCGATTTTATAAATTAATCATTTTTATACCCTTGCAAAGGGTATTATAATTTTGCCCAGAAGTTTGCAACCGGAAATCATTCCGACCCATAAACTATTCTTATCAGACGACGAGCTGAGTCGATTGAGCTTTGTCCCTTGTGTCCGTTGTCGTGTCTGTTTCTACGCAACTAGTCCCAGTTTTAAAGCTTCTGACTTTGCAGTCTTCTTTACTGCACACGTATGTCGACCCACTACTTTAGCTCCTAGACTATCGGTCGATGTCTTTTGGACTTTTTGTTTTTATTTAACGGCTCCCACTTCGTTTTTCTTACGTTTCTGTTATTTTTTCCATCGTACTTATCTTAAGCTCCTAACTTCTTTTTTTGGATTTATTACCCCTCACCTCTTATTTTACCATATAGCATAACTATCTTATTCTTTTAAATCTTTTAGTTAACGCTCCCACCGCATTTATTTCTACCTTCACTAGTTAGGAGTTTTTGTCCAAACTGACTTATCTATAGCGTTAGACATCGGTCGATGTTTAGAAATTTTTTGGTTTTTAATCTTAACGTGTCTCACTTCAGCAATTTTAATTTTAGGTGTGTTTTCGATCCGTCAAACATGCGGAATCGGAATGTTAAATGTACTCGCTTCCAAACTGACTGTGTTTTTCGGTATTTGACGTTAAACCCCATTACCTTCTTCGAACCTTTATGACATAAAGATTCGCCGAATTCCTTAATCCAGGTCCTTAAATCACAGTCTTGCCAATTCCGTCTATCGATTCGGAAACGGAATACCTGATTATGCGCTTTAAAAAATTTTTGGTGTTGGTCAAAATCGATGCTATCATAGCTGTCTAGAACAGCGGTCGAAAATGGGTTTATTTAGAAAATTGTTTGTTTAAATGTGGCGTTCTTAAACTTTGATGTATTTAAACATTTGCAAGGGATAAAAACTTCGGCACGACGGTTAGCTTGGCCTTTTTTTGGTTTAGTTTGAGACGCTGAACTATAAAAACGATTACAAACAAATTTTTAGGGGGACTTTTTAAATTAGATTTTTATACACTTGAAAAGTGTATTATAATTTTGCCCAGAAGTTTGTAACGCATAGAAGGAATCATCTCCGACCACATAAAGTATATTCTTGATCAGCATGACGAGCTGAGTCGATTAAGCTTTGTCCGTCCGTCTGTCTGTTTCTACGCGGACTAGTCCTCCCTCAGTTTTGGAGCTATCGAGCTGAAACATTGCACAGAGTCTTTTTCTTACTGTACGCTGCTAATATGTCGGAACCGACCGGATCGGATGACTACATCTTGTATCTGTTATACAAATGTTCGTTCGAAAAATGGGTTTTAGTGAGAAAAGCTGGTTTGTTCACAATATTACTGCTCTCAAACACGGTCATGGGTAATATGTCATGTTTTTAAGCTGATTTGCGAAGTTTGGTCGAAGTCGCTAACCGTTGTGACAAGCTATTTTAAGTGTATCAAAACTTCGGTACAGACGAACTTAGCTTTGCCTTTCTCGTTTTTTTTAATATTTCGGAAGGGACACTTAGAGTTGGAGACAAATCTCGACTCGGGAAAGTTAGATGGAGTCAAGGAAGGTATGAATCACAGTAT
Organism: Lordiphosa stackelbergi; assembly: GCA_018904235.1. Taxonomy (NCBI): domain Eukaryota; kingdom Metazoa; phylum Arthropoda; class Insecta; order Diptera; family Drosophilidae; genus Lordiphosa; species Lordiphosa stackelbergi. The sequence goes on from JAEIFU010000076.1 coordinate 101,722, forward strand.
TATTGAAATTTCAATAATCGCGTAAAATATTGTTTTCAAATCGGTTTAGCAGTTTATATACAAAGAGCAAAGTTATATTGAAAAATTAATTTTCTTCTGGAAAACGGTCGATTTTTTTTTTAAATGTCTAGAAAATAAAAAATGGAAAGTAAAAGAGATATAAATACGAAAATTTTTAAATAAAAAAGTACACATTACAGCGAGTATTCCTGCATCATTAAGTCAAAAATTGTATTTTTTAATTTTGCCAGTACTTAAGTAGGTACACGATATATAAATATTTCATGCCTTTTCCGCGTTACGACTTTGCAGCTAGGATTTCCCTCCAATTCCCACCCACTTCCGACTTACATCTCATCCAATATCCACCCACTTCCCGCCGACAACCCACCCAATTCCCACCCACTTCCCATCCACTTCCCAGCCACACACCACCTACTTTCCGCCCTCAACCCACATCCATGCTCTCACTTTTCGTATGTGTGGGTCGGTACAGCATTGTTTACTGTAATTCATACACACACAGACAGGCCAAAGGATCATGTTTGCAAGAATGTTCTGCAGAGGGACACCCAAATCTCCTAGCGTTAAGAAAAGTAGTTAAAAACCTATTGTACACCTGCCAAATATATACAAAACAAGTAAGACCGTTGCAGTCGAGTAGCCCGACTTCAATATACCCTGTACAATTGACAACGAGAGCGTTAGTTAAAGTCGGCTCTAACCGACTTCGATAAACCCGTTACTGATGAAAAAACATGTTTAACAGTGCTTCTGCGTTCCTTCCTAGGGTGACCGTCCGAAAGGTATGCAACATTTTTTTTAGGGTGGGTGGGGAGATATAACGTTTTTTCCAAATTCCGGGGGCGGGAGGGGGCGTGGCCAAAATTTGAAACAAACTTGATCTGCGTACAGATAAAAGAAGCATTTGTCCCATACATGTCAAACCTCTATCTTTTACCATCTCTGAGATCGACGCGTTCATACAGACAGACGGACAGACGGACATGCCTAAATCGACTCGGCTGTTGATGCTGATCAAGAATATATATACTTTATAGGGTCGGAAATGTTTCCTTCTCCCTGTTAAACCACACACAACTTCAAAGCACAACTTCATGATCCCCTTTTACCCATTTTTAATGGGTACAGGGTATAAAAATAGAGGGAAGCTAACTTCGGCTCTACCGAATTTTATATACCCTTGGAGTATGATATATGCTGCCCGTTTGTGATATGGCTATACGATATATTCATCAAAAAAGTTTTTCTCACTGGAGCTTGTGTGGTAGCATATAATATTGATCTGTACAAAGTTTGGAAGCGATAACATTGAAAACGAAAAAGTTTTTCTCACTAAGACTTTTTTCAAACCTATCTTTTGTATGGCAGCTATACTATATAGTTGTCCGACTTTAATGAATCTCACGGAAATTATGTAAAATTATAGAAAACTTATAAATTCGAGGGTATGGAGCAATAGCATTTAAAACAAAAAAGTTTTTTTTCCACTAAAACTACTTTTTCAACCGATCGTTCCTATGGCAACTATAAGCTATAGTCATCCGATTTGGATCAAACTTTACAGAATTGTGTGGTAGTATGCAATATTGATCAGTAACAAGTTAAGGAGCGATAGAATTGAACAAAATTTTTGTTCTTACTGAGACTTTTTTCAAACCCCTATTTTGTATGGCATCCGATTTGTATAAATCTCGGTGGAGTTATGTGTAAGCATAGAAAACTGTTGGGAGCGATAGCATTGAAAACAAAAATTTTTTTCACTAAAACTACTTTTTCGACCGATCGTTCCTATGACAGCTATATGCTATAGTTATCCGATCTGGCCGGTTCCGACGGACGGACATGGCTATATCAACTCAGCTCGTCATGCTGATCAAGAATATATAAAGGAGAATTTATGGTTTTTTGAGAGGGTATATTGAAATTGTCCGAATGTTTGTAACGCACAGAAGGAAGCATCTCCGACCACATAAAGTATATATATTCTTGATCAGCAAGACGAGCTGAGTTGATATAGCCATGTCCGTCTGTCCGTCCGTCTGTTTCTATGCTATCTCCTCCGTCAGTTTTAAAGCTATCTTAACCAAACTTTGCACGAAGTCTTTTGGTACAAATACGCTGTACATTTGTCGGAACCGGCCGGATCGGATGACTATAGCATATAGCTGCCATAGGAACGATCGGTTGAAAAAGTAGTTTTAGTGAGAAAAACTTTTTTGTTTTCAATGCTATCGCTCCCAAACCTCGTATTTATAAGTTTTCTATTCTTACATAGCTCCACCAAGATTGATGAAAATCGGACAACTATATAGTATAGCTGCCATACAAAATATAGGTTTGAAAAAAAGTCTTAAAAAGAAAAACTTTTCTCTTTTCAATGCTATCGCTTTCAAACTTATTACTGGTCAATCTTTTATGCTACCACACAATTCTGTTAAGTTTGATCAAAACGATCGTTTGATTTGAACGTTCGGTCGAAAAATTATCTCTAGTGAGAAAAACTTTTTTGTTTTTAATGGTAGCGTCTTTATACTCTCCAGATATGAATGTTATCTGTTTCAACACGATATTGGCGAGTTTGATCAAAATCGCATGAATACATCGTAAAGCTGCCATATAACAAATTGGCAGGCAATATTATTCTCCAAGGGTAAACTTCGGTCGAGCCGAAGTAAGCTTCCCTCTATTTTGAAAGTTTGAAAATCTTAATTTAAGTGCCGCTAACCTGACCAGACAGGCTAAAACATGTAGTTTGAATAGCGTGAGGATCGTTAAAACAGTCAAACTTTGAACAGGATAAGGGACTAATAAAATACAGAACTTAAACGGTACGCCAAACGCATGGGATAACAATTTATTTGTCATCCGATTAACTTGAAACTCGGTCGGAAAATTCTTGGATAGTATGGGAATTGGGTGTGTATTCGTTCTATACCGCTGAAGGCGCAGCAAAGCGCGAAGGGTTATATTCTAATCTCTATATCTATAAAAGAGAGTGTCCTGATTGTCCTGACTGACTGACTGATTGGCAATCATCGCACAGCCTAAACTGTAAGAGATAGAGTGCTGAAATTTGGACAGGAGTTTTTGTTAGTGGTGAAAGTGCGTACTAAGACGGTGTTTTTCAAATTTCACCCGGAAAAGTCGGAAATGCGTCGAAAAAGTTTGTATGGGAAAATGTTATTTTTCATCGGATTGGCCTGAAGTTCTGTTTGTACGGGTAGAATACTAATAAGTTTGAAATTTGATGTTCCTAAGTTGGAAAATTTGACCTGACGGTCGGAAAATTGTTGGAAAATTCTGCATGCAAGAAAGCTATTTTTCATCCGATTGGCTTGAAACTAGTATTGTAAGGTCAAAATGAGAATTCAGTTGTGTTTTCGTTTTCCCATGTTGAAAATAACGTGAATGGGTTGTGAGCAGAGCTGGGAATGCTGATTAAAATTTTTATTCCATTAATTTATTTTACATGCTAAATACTCAAGCACTAATCAACTATTTGATTTAAAAAGATCAACTTTTCAATTACCATTAAATCCGGTTGAAATATGCTTACGATTTAGCTCAACTGTTTTTTCAATTCAATTGAATTTTAATTGAATATTTTCATTAAAATTTAGAATTAGTTAAAAGTTCAAGCTTTAAGTCAATTATTAATGCCTTCAAAAACGACGGCATGCTAGCGCCAGAGAATTTCGCTTTAACGTCCTTTCGTAATCGGTATAAGAAAATTTTAGCGTTGCAATATTTTTATATAAATTCTAATTGTCATGAAGACAGGTAAATAGAAGTTGTCGATCAAACGGATTAAAAAATCGCGAATTTTTAATAAGTTTAGATTATCCTGAACATTGAATTAATGGCAATTGGCAAGTAAGCGTCATTTCTTCGTTTTGTTTTTAAAATTCTAAATGGGACGTAACAACTTACGCCGGGTACCTGCAAGTTTTTCACCAAATTGTTCTCTGCTGAAGAAATAAATACTCGTATGCCGAAGATTTTCATAAGGACCAAAATCTTGGTTTTTGACGCTGTCGTCAATATCTATACCATTTTTATTTTTTATTCAATAAAAATGCATTTTTAGTTATTCAATACAAACTATAAGTCAAATTACGTTGATAAGCGATAATCGATATTGTGTTACAAAGTCGGCTATTGGCCATTGAAGGTAGGAAAAAATACGAGAGCGTAAGTTAAAGTAGGCTCTAACCGACCAAGCGGGGGGCTTGGTTGAGTTATTTGCTCATAACTTGAGAACCGTTCATCCGATCTTTATCATTTCTTCGGAAAATCGATTCATTTTGCTAACTACTAACTAACTCTCTAGAAGGTACGAATGATCTATCTTTAAAACTGTAGGAAATATAACGTTTTTTTTTCAAATTGCGGGGGCGGGAGGGGGCGTGGCCAAAATTTGAAACAAACGTGATCTGCGTGCAAATTAAAGAAGCATTTGTCCCATACATGTGAATCCTCTATCTCTTACCATCTCTGAGATGTAGGTGTTCATACAGACAGACGGACGGACAGACGGACAAGTCTATATCGACACGGCTGTTGATGCTGATGAAGAATATATATACTTTATAAGGTCACAAATGATTCCTTCTGCCTGTTACATACATTTGCAGGAATTTAGTATACCCTTTTTACTCTACGTGTAACGGGTATAACAAGACTTCAGCGTTGCTTTTGTTATACCCTTGCAAAGGGTATTATAATTTTGCCCAGAAGTTTGCAACGCTTAGAAATATTCATTTCCGACCCTATAAACTATATATATTCTTGATCAGGGTGACGAGCTGAGTCGATTGAGCGTTGTCCGTCCGTCTGTCTGTCTGTTTCTACGCAAACTAGTCTCTCAGTTTTAAAACTAGCGAGCTGAAACTTTGCACAGAGTCCTCTTTTTACTGCACACTGCTAATATGTCGGAACCGACCGGATCGGATGACTTTATTTTATAGCTGCCATAGAAACAATCGGTTGAAAAGTGGGTTTTAATGAGAAAAAATTTTTTGTTTTTGATGTTAACGTGTCTCACTTCAGCGATTATTAATATTATTCGCTTTTACACAGATTTGGAAGTTTTGGTCAAAATCGGATGACTATATCTTATAGCTGTCATAGGAAGTCGAAAGTGGGTTTAAATGAGAAAAACTTTTTTGTTTTTAATGTCGTCAACAATTATTAATATTATGCGATTTTACAAAGATTTGGAAGTTTTGGTCAAAATCGGATGACTATATTCTATAGCTGTCATAGGAACTATCGGTCGAAAGTGGGTTTTATTTAGAAAAATTGTTTGTTTTAATGCTGGCGTTCCTAAACTCTGATGTATTAAAACATTTGCAAGGGTATAAAAACTTCGGCAAAGACGAAGTTAGCTTGGCCTTCTCGTTTTTACACAAATTTCTCAATTTAATTTTGATTGGTTGTGCAAAGTCCCAATTGAAAATTTAATGCAAGGGAAATTTCTCAATTAAAAATTGGCTGGTGTCAAAAATCCCAATTGAAAATTTAATGGAAGGGAAATATCCCAAGCTAAATTTTAATGGAAGGGAAAAATAACACGGACTGCTGGGTCAGTGCCATTAAAATTGATTAAAGCTTGAACTTTCAACTAATTCTAAATTTTAATGAAAATATTCAATTAAAATTCAATTGAATTGAAAAAACAGTTGAGCTAAATCGTAAGCATAATTCAGCCGGATTTAATGGTAATTGAAAAGTTCAACTTTTTAAGTCAAGTAATTGTTTTTAGCTTGAAAAACTCTTTTATTTAAAAAACATTTTTTTTTTATTTAAGCGATGACTGATTAAAAAAACTAATCAGCATTCATTCACTGGTTGTGAGTGGGTGGTATGCTGATGGGAAGTGGGTGGGATGTGGAAGGGATGTGGGCGGAAAATGGGTGGGATGTTGGCTGATACGGGTTCTATACTGTTGAAGGCGCAGCGAAGAGCGACGGGTTATATGCTAGTCTATATATAAAACACCACTTATATCTCAAGAATGATTGGACAGTTTTTTAAGAGCTATGATATGTTGGATTTGTTTTCGCCCCGAATGGGAGAAGAGCAACTTAAAACTCGCAAAAAGACAGTAAGTCCTAAAAAAACCGTGAGTAGTCTGACTTTAGAGGCCAATTAGGACACTTTCTGTTTTCGTTTTTCCGCCATATCTAAACTGAAAACTGTTTTGAAATCAGTGAACATAAACTAATCATAATTTCAAATTGGTCATTTTGTTGGCCTGTGTATTCCCTCAAAATCACATAAAGATCGTATAATAAATAGACGAGTTAATAAAATGTAGCAATTTCCGGCTGTCCCCCCTCAAGAACATGGGATTGATATTACAGAGCTCGAATTTCGTTAATAAAATTCAATGATTTCAAGCTACACCATCTAAAATCTTTCCTACAAACAAGAGCTTTTTGAAAAAACTTCTCGCAGTTTGCTTCACCGTTTAAATTCCATTCATGGTGAAATTTCAAACCTTACTAAGCATTTTTGGCGTTGCCGTATGTTACGAATCATGCGTGAGGCGTCAAAAAATGTTTACTGAAAATCGAAACAGCATTAATATCGAACATCGGAATTATATATATCCATATATCCTTTAACTTTAGTTTGATTCAGCCTTACGATCAACTTTGGTTGTGGCTAAGAAAAATCCACAAAACCCAAAACAGCAAAAAATTTGGCCTCATAATATGATTTTTCGCTGTATTTATTTCTAGTTTAGTTTACTAAATATTTTATATGACCTCTAATTTAAAAAAAAAAACTTGAAAACAAATTCCCCATTTTCTTGGCGTATGATCAGGGGAAACAAAAACAACAATGTACAATAACAAATTGCAGGCCAGCAAAAAGTTAACCTGCCACCACCAACTCACCACACTAAAGCAGCGACCATACAAATACAACAACAGCAACAGAGCAGCAAAATTTCACAATATGCCTCTGTTATTGGTAGGGATTCGTAGGTGATTAACAGTAATTAACATGCATCTGCTGTTAATATGCGAGAACATATGGAAATAAATAAAAAGAAAATTAAACAAAATGCGCAGTTTGCATTGATGACGCAGCTACAACAAAAAGACAAACACAATGGCAATGCCAACAACATAGACAATAACAGCTGCAGAGACGCTGGCAGAGGCAGCGACGCTGATGACGACGCCTCTCTCAGTTTCAATTGCTACTCTCCCGTAGCGTTCGCTACAATATGGCGTCGTTGGAATTGGTGTCGTTGCCCAATTTAAAATGGGGGGGAAAAATTCAATATGTTAATAAAGAAAAGTTTGTTAAATGCACAAGTAAGCAAAAGGGGCTTGCAGACATCTACAGTAATTTAGAAAAATGTCATATGACGACAGGAGGAGGCACTCTGTTACGCTGCATTGGTCTTTTGCTTCTCTTATTGTGTGTTTGTGTGTGCACTTTGCACTCTCATTCGGGTTTGGGGGCGCTGCTACGTCAACGTCGACGGTGCTGTTATTCAACATAGTTGAACATTTTGAAAATATTAAATACGCATTTTCGTCTGGCATAGCCTTTGTTGTTGCAAGATCATACTTGAATTATAGCTATTTTATCACTCATTTCCTACTTGGCCTGTTTTTCACCACACCTTGTCAAGTTGTTTGCCTTTGCCTTATACACGCATACACGCTCACAAAACGTCTCGACGATATGCGATTTCTTTTTAACTCTGACACCCTACACACGTTTGCCTCGAGTTGCTCGCTATCGAACACCAACTTATCCAGCGCGTAGCGTCTGCATAACGTCGCCACAGCCCAATGAGCTCAGCTCTCTCTCTCCGCATAGCCGCTGTTACTCTCTGGCGTAGCTGGTTTTGGTTTAACAGAAACATGTTAAATGGTTTCAGGTCTCAGGCCTCGTACGTTTTCTCATTTCAGTACGAGTGCTTGGAGACTTCACATCGCGTTTGGAGGATCAGATCCACGTTCAACCACAACAACTCTGTCATCGTCAGCCAATTAAAGTTAGTCCCTCCCGCTCGCTCGCTGGCTGGCTCTGTGTGTGTGTGTGTGCGCCATAATTTGTAATAAAAATTTACATTTTTTGTTACAATTGCAAAAAAAAAAGTTACAGTGAGGAACACCACATCGCAGGACGCAGCTGTAAATTCTGCCAGCGTTGCTGCCAACGTCGTGTCGTTGTCGTCGTCGTCGTGTGCGGGTTGTGTATGACAAATTTTTAAATAATTTGTGTTAATTAAAATATAAAAATAATTAAAAAGAAGCAGAAAAAGGCGTCGACCATAAATCTTGTGATATTTAATTTTGGCCTCCCCTCCTCCTCCCTCTGCGGTAAAACAACAACGATTCCTGTGCAATTCTCTAAAAAAAAAATATATAAAATAAAATAATCGTTAAAAAATTTCTTTATAACTGTGATTCAAACAAAATTGGCGTTTTGTTTCAAACAAAAATTTTAAATAACACAAAATAATTCTGCAATAACTTCAACCAGATAAAATATTAACAGAAGTAAGTTAAAGAAAATTATTTTTCATTTGCTTCGCCTACGTTGTTCGTGCTTATTCACCACTAAATTTCAACATGAGCCAGAGCTCTGCTCACCATAGCAATAGCAGACACACACACACACATGTACGTGTTTTTTTTATAGGCAATGACAGCAGCAGCAAATAGCCATGGCGTTGCCAGGTCGCTTCAAATACAAAACAAAATCTAATGAAAAGTAAAAAGCAAAGTCAGTAGATGAAAGAAAAAAACAAGTGAGAAGTGAAATTTTAATATTATAGCAAAGACCCTAATACCCTAAGCTCTAAACCCCCAAAATCTCATTTTAAAAGTATTTTTGTGCAGTGTAGTTCGTAACCAATTTGGCTGCACTGCCAACAATAAATGCGACTTGCCAAAAGATTCACACATACAGACACACACACACACATTTGCATTGACAGCGAAGGACGCTGTTGCTGATAAGCCACACTGAAACCGTAAGAAATCAATGTACGGATGGCTGATATCTCAAGTACAAACACACGCACACACACTTACTTAGGTTTAAACTGCTTTGGTTATCGCCTAATTTAAATACAATTTCATTATCTGCACCTCCTACTGACCACCACCACTTCTATTATGGGTTTTTTTTTTTGTTTGCTTGCCTGCAAAGCGTGACTGGACATATTTATGACTCATCTCTTCGAGTTAATTTCGCCTAGTCATTGTACATATGTAAGTGTATGTATGTGTAGCCAAAGTACAATATGCCAGCAGAAGTTTGTTCTTATCAGCCAACAGCAGCTGCAATTCATGCGGGCGCTGCCTGATAGAGAAGGGGGCGCTCGATGCAAATTTGTCTAAAACGTTTACCAACACTGGCTTCAGTTAATCAATCAGCTGGTTTCTGTTTTGTCATCCTCTGAATCATTAACATTGACATTTTTTTTTCTTGCTAGACTCTCGCTGGCTCACCTTGTAACAATTGTTGATTGTTATTAACTTTATTTACGTCCACACGTGCCGAACAATTGTTTAGCGTTTTGATTAAAACGATTTTCAAGAATATTCTACGTTTTATTTCACCATTTTAAGTGAAAAAGAAATGAGATTCGCATACATAGAAAGTGGACGCTAATTGTTTTGATTGGCTCAACAAACAAACATGTTTTGATCACATTCTCTCCAATGACATAAACTGAGTATAAAGTGTAAACAATGGTGTCAAAAAACACTTGTATTAATAGCAAAAACTTTTAATATTTAAATTAAAATGGTTTTTTTTTGGGGCAATAGCAAATAGATGTATAAAACAAGTTAGAGCGTCGTACTTTACCTGCGAAAGTGTGTGATCATAAATATTTTGCTGCTACAGTAGCAGTAAAGAGCAGCGCTGCTGCGGCAAACTTTCTTTTGCTCATAACTTGACTATCGTTCATCTGATCTTTACCTTTCTTTAAGCCGATCAATAAAAAATTCTAATTTTTAAATTATGTCTAGAATAGGATTGTCGATAATTCTCAAAATATCAATTTTGATAATATAAAACTGGAGCGTTATTTAAAGTCTGCTCTAAACGACTTCGATGTACCCCTTGTAGTGTCTGCACACTGATGATGTGAAATGAAAATTTACACTGCCCACATCTAAAATCTTACATCTGTCAGTCAACGTCTCAGAAATGAGTTGTATCAAAAATTACACAAAAATATATTGAGAAAAAATAAATTGGCATGAAATTTATTTAACATTTGCTCAACGATATCAGGCTTATGAATCTCATGGTGGTGATTAAAAGTCCTTAACCCGAAGGAAGATTATTTGGGGGGTTTGTGACATATTTTACGAATTCTTACGCTCTAGTATCATTCTTGCTAATTTAATCAGAATCAGATCTCGTCCGTTTTGGTATATGGGCATTGGTATTATCGATGCATTTGCTGCTTGAAATTTCAGAATTAATGTCAATTGGGTCCTCTGCGTAAAAGGTGGAAAAATCTGCATCATGTCCGGAATGGGGCGAGCACCTATTATGATTTCGTCAAATATCATTAGACAGCGGATTTTGCATATTTTAAAACAGATTTTAATCCCAGTAGGTCAAAATAGAGTACCCAAAATGGCAACAAATTTGTTTAAAAATTTACTCCCCAATAGTAAATTACTGATTACGGAATTTTCATTCCGGCTCCCTAATCATTGCACTGTGTATCAAGCGGTGTTATTGGCCATCCAGAGGAGGCCGGCAAATTATAAAACATATTATAAAATATTTACTCAGATAGTCAAGCAGCTCTAAGGGCTCTTGACGCGTTCACCAATTACGCTAAAACACTCACGGAATGTTCCTTAAGGGAGTATTCACCAATTTTCACCAATTTTTTAAAGTTTTTATTTTTATTTTTGGCTTTTTTTATACACTTGAAAAGTGTATTAAAATTTTGCCAGGAAGTTTGCAACGCATAGAAGGAATCATCTCCGACCACATAAAGAAAATATATTCTTGATCAGCATGACGAACTGAATCGATTAAGCTTTGTCCGTGCGTCTGTCTGTTTCTACGCGAACTAGTCCTTCAGTTTTGGAGCTTTTGAGCTGAAACTTTACACAGAGTCTACTTTTTACTGCACGCTGCTAATATGTCGGAACCGACCGGATCGGATGACTACTTCTTGTAGCTGGCATACAAATGTTCGTTCGGAAAATGGGTTTTAGTGAGAAAAACTGCATTGTTCTCAATATTACCGCTCTCAAATACGGTCATGGGTAATATTGAATGTTTTTAAGGTGATTTGCGAAGTTTGGTCGAAGTCGCTAACCGTTGAGAAAAGCGATTTCAAGTGTATCAAAAGACGAACTTAGCTTTGCCTCTCTCGTTTATAGAATGGATATTCAAGACTATCGCCTCCAAAAAGATTTTTTGAAATTCGAAATACTTTAGAAGATATAGCCCTTTTTTGTGGACCAATGTCTTCACAAATACAAGTAATTTTCACATTACTTCAAACTTTGATCGCATTTATTTCGAATGCACGTTTTTCGATCTGGCGGCCATTAAATCTCCAGTTACACTGAACTGATTTTGATGATTCAAAGTCACCATTCTGGTCTGATCCTCAATCATAATTTAAAAGATAAAATTACTATTTTTGCTTTACACTAAACTAAAGGGTGATTTTTTAGAGCTGTAGGACAGTTTTTCAAAAAAAAAAAAAAAAAAAAAAAAAAAAACAAAAAAAAACTTTCCAAAAGCCCATTCACCAAAAATTCTACGATGCGGTAGGTCGTTCGGCTTCAATTCTTGCACCAGCTGTATTTTGAAAGGCTTCACACCTGAATCCTTCCGCAAAAATTTTCAACGTTGTTTGTTGAGTAACAGAGGCCCAATTGCTGCGAATGGCGACGAATCGATAATTGATGGTCATCATTAACACTGGCCGATACAGCTGCGATATTTTCTTCAGTTCCCTCTTCGTAGCGAGTTGGTGGTTTAATGTCCAACAATGTAAATTTGGTGCGAAATTTAGTCACAATAGCCCGAATAGCCGCTTCAGTGGTTCGATTAAACTGAAGAGAAGCGCTCGATGAACTTTCTTAACAGAGCACGCATTTTGATAATAAAATTCAATAATTTGCGTTTTTGTAGGCAATCAGAAATTTTGTTGGATCACCTATTAAAAAATCTAGTCCAGTTTCGTATAGTAAATGTAAACTTTACAGAACCCTGTTAATGTGACAGCTGTTTAAGACAGTTGCTGCTAACACGAATAACAGTTCGAGCTAGCTTTTTTAACTTGAATAAATAAAATAATTGAAAAACTAAAATAAATCGAGATTTCTGAAACTGATTTACCTCTCATCATAATTTCGGAGAAATCATTGATTTTATTAATTTAAAACAGCATTGCTCAAGCAGAGAGCGCGAAAACGTGACTGTGTCTCTCTCTAACACACAATGAAGGTTGACTTAGGCAAGCATTCGGTAAGAATTGGCAAGTAAGTTCGTGTCCCCGGGGCTATCGTTGGGGAACTCTGATTTAAAACAAATTTAAATGTCGATATCGGGAGTATTTTTTGCGGGCTTTGTGAATGAAATGTTTTTGTCACATTCTCAAGGTCACAAATTTCTTTCTCTTGCACACGATTTTTTTTTTTAGTTTTCGTTGAAATTGTGAGCATATTCACAATTGTCGTCAATGACTAATTGAATTGTTTGGCAAATATGTAGATAAACAACACGTGTCACCACTTTTAGTTTTCTGCTCATCTCGCAATAATGAAATATGCAAATTTAAATTAAGTGTCTCGTGAAATAAAATGAAAACAAACAAGACAGACAACAGACACGTAAACCTTTAGCAGTTCGCAGTTCGCATTTACGCATTTTATTTCATTTCTATCATTAATCTATGGCCATCTCGCTCTCGCACACTTTTGCCAGTTTCAGTTTTTATAACAACACAAAAACACACAAACATAGGCACAGACACAAAAATAACTGATAAGCCAAGCCAGCGAGACGACGTCGACCGCGGCCTCATTTTTTGTTTTTTTTTTTTTTTTTGTTTATAGGTCGCGTGTAAATGGCCGCCGTTTCCCCCAATTTGCTGCGCCCGCTATGTCCCACCCACATACGTACAACACACACACACACACTCGTCGTACTAACAAACATACATTGTGATGATCTTGTTTTGTTGAGGGTTATTTTTAGTACCTTAATCCCCTATACTACTTGATCTTCTTTTTGTGTTTTGTGCTTTGACTTTTCTGCCCGTTTTCTTTTTAAACTTATGCAATTTCTTTCTTCTTCTTCATGATATTGTTGTGTTGTTTTTTCATGTATAAGAGGGACAGACTGTACCACAACAAGAAAAAAAAATATCTTTGAAAAATGTTTCAATGCTGATTTTATGTACATATCAAATGTGGAATTGTTTTAAATACTAAATTGAACGATTTGATATGATTTGATCTGTTGAGAGGGAGATGGGGTTAGGTTAAATGGCAATGGTTGATCTCGTAGAGGGAGTATAGCCTGATTTTGAGCAAAGAAGCAAGCCCCCCCGCAGACAGACAGCCGAGCGGAGCACAGCCTATCCGCTTGAAGCTTATAAACTACTCTCAGCTTCGAGAGCAGAGAGCAGATTGCAAGCATAAAGCTGATTCAAAAATAGTTATTTTTAATGTGTGTTTGTTTTTGGATTAATACAACATTTTTTATATTTGTTTAATAGATTTTTTTCCCTTTTTGTTTAATTTTTTCTTTTAAGGCTGGTTTCCAGAATTCAAGAACATAAATTTGAATATAGAACTCACATTAATAGAAACGTTTTTGAACTGTTACGAAATTTTAATGCTTTTGAGCAGCAGTCTTATTCGCATGCTACCCGTTCCGATCCCGAAAATGTTTTCAAAATTGTTCACTATATTTTGAAAGCTTTTATAAAGCCTCTAAGATTATCTAAAAATTAATACTAAGACATGTGTACATTAGAGATTACCTCAAAACTGTAATATAGAAAAAATTAGGTCTCAGCAATCCCAAAGTTAATATTCATAATGATATTTTGTTTATATTCGATTACTAATGCCAGAAAAAATTGATTTATTTTGATGTACACACCTGATCATATTAATAGGTACGTGTACAAACATCAACTCTGACTTTAAGGTAACAGAAAACAGTTTTATTCATTGTATCAAACTTAAAATTTGTTCTCATTGGTTCTTAAACTATTTGTTTTTAATAAAATAAACTTAATTGTAACATAGGATAAAAAAATAACCTAAAAGAGATCATTTTGTGTTTTAGATACGTTTTCAGCGTGATCATAATAATAGATACACTTCATGTGTTGGTATAAAAAAAATTTTAATTTCCGTTTTGTGTTGGTTTTTTTAGGTAAATTAGTATTTCCTAACTTAGTACACCTCTATTTTTGGACACTACTGCTATTCTTTTTGGCATACTCTTAATAAGAGACTGGCAGGTCTCTACTGGTGTCTCATACCATCTCATAGTTTTTGGACACCTTCCCATAATTTTTATTTATTTGAAAATGAATGCTTTGCCAATTTCTTTTTTAAGTCTCCCCACAAGTTTTCAATGGGGTTAAGGTCGGGCGATTGGCTTGGCCACTTCAGAACGTCAACTTTTTGGTCCTCGAAAAATTTAGATAACAGCCTTGATGTGTGTTTAGGATCATTATCTTGCTGAAATACCTAACGTAATGGCATATTTTTCTCAGCATACGGTACCATAACTGTTTCCTAAATGGATTTGAACTCTTCAGCATTCATTTCGTTTGTAGTGTGATAAATTGGACCTACGCCGTACCGGGAGAAGCAACCCCATACCATTATATTGCCACCTGCATGGAATTCCTTTCCATTAGTGCGTCGAACATTCCTTTCACAGTCATTCCCAAACAAATTAATCTTGGTTTTATCGCTTCTTAATATGTTTCTCCATTTTTTCTCCCCGGTGCATCCTACCCAGTCTTTGTGGTCCCTTGCAAAAGTTTGCCTCATGGTGATATTTTTTTGCGCATAAGTGGGACTTTTTTTTTGGCAATTCTTCCTGGTAGGCTAGCATCTTGTAGTCGTCTTCGGATGGTTGGAGCCTTCTATGATTTAAGGTCCTCTTTGCTCAAAGATACTATGTAGTGGTCAAGGTTTTCTGTTGTTTTTTTGGCCTTCCACGGGTTTCCTGTCTTGGTTTTCTTTCTAATGCATTTTTAACAAAATTATGAGACCTGTTTATTAATTTGGAGATGGCTCGTAAAGATTTGCCTTCTTTTTCAGATTAAGAACCAATCGAGCTTCTTCTTTAGTACAATGAGAATTTCGACCCATTTAAAAATTTAAAAAAAAAATATAATAATTCTCTGTATTGACAGGAGCTATACCTAATTTACCTTTAACTACCAAAAGACCACTGATTACAAAATTATTCACTTGATACTTGTGAGAAACGGAGACTGTACCTATTATTACGATCAGGCGAAATGTGTGGTAGACTCGAAATTTATCGAAAAGATTTGATATACGGGGCAGCTCCTCTTTCAACTCTTTGTCACAGTGTGGCCAGACATTGACAACAACAAAAACCCAAAATTAAAAAGTTGTCAACACTAAAAATAAGAAAAACCCACTATAATTAAAAAATTCCGGTGTGTACCTATTAATATGATCAGGTGTGCATGTGTGTATTCTGTCGTCTGTTTTGTCT
The DNA here is from genome assembly GCA_018904235.1 of Lordiphosa stackelbergi. Classification (NCBI taxonomy): domain Eukaryota; kingdom Metazoa; phylum Arthropoda; class Insecta; order Diptera; family Drosophilidae; genus Lordiphosa; species Lordiphosa stackelbergi. The sequence goes on from JAEIFU010000076.1 coordinate 117,493, forward strand.
AATATATTTACAGCACCAGTCTTCGTCTTGAGTTACCTTTGTCTCTTTTGAGCAAGCTTTGAACAAAGTCTACATTTTAAATATAAATTTAAGTAAAAGATATTCTTTTCGACCAGAAGGCTAATATTTTCTGCAAATGGTAGAAAAATGAGAACTTAAAAAAAATTCATATTAAGAAATTTCAATTCGAAGTTTTTCAAAGGTCTTATCTGCTCCGCTTTCGGTGTGCGTATTTGGTTTAATTTAGTGGTCTTATTTGAATCCATTTTTAAAATTGTGTGCTAAATTCTCGAAGGTACTTTCGAGATGAATGAAACATGATTAAAATCAAAATCTTATGAGTTAGTTTATTCATCGAACAGTTTTTAATAACTCTCCAACGGCGATTTTATTTGGTATCACCATCTCTTTGGGAAGTACGAAAACATTTTTTTTTTGAAAACAACACCAACTACAAAAGTATATATAAAGATCACAGGCAACACTGTTTATGGGCATTATAAAGTAAGCAGTAATGCGCATATACCAATTATTTCTCACATCTGTTGGATCTCCCTTGTGGGGAATATTATCCACTTTCTAAAGCGCTTCGAAATCTGCGCGGCGGTCCCTTAATTTTTTGGCAGAATCGAGTAAACTTCTGCGAAAATGTGTTCAATTCTGGCTGCTTAGTAAGCTTCAGCTCGTTGAATATAGCTAGAATCTCTTCTATTCTTCTCTTGGTGATCACATCCCTGCTGGAAAGTGTGTAGCATTCGCTAAAAACTTGCAACTGGTTGCATTTCCTATCCAAATCAATGTATTGAATTCTTAGGTAGGTGACAGACGGCAGACGGATAGACGGCATAGGCGGGAGAGAATTGTCCCTGCAGCAGTCATTTTCAACCAGTTCAATACCTAGTTGACCTTTAGTTGACACTATTTATGTCGCTGCTCAGTATAAGAGTACATCGAAATCTGTCGGTCAACTCACACATAACACATATCAACTCAAATTAGCTCAAAGTAGTATTGCAAACGAACATTTCTTTAGAACAGTGGTGCCCAAACTCACATTATCAATCTTTGCGCTTGTGTCCGTTGCTGCGAAACACGAAGTAAAGGTCATGACGTCAAACATGAGCAAAAAGCAAGCGAACAAATGCCTTGTGAGAGAAGAAGCACGCATCGTGAGAGAGCAAGCCGCCGAGCGTGCTATTTATAGACCAAAAGAGCGAGTTTGGCCCTATATAGGTGGACGCAGATCCCGAGTTTTTCTTCGCACACTAAAATTCACTTTTTGGCCTCGCTCTCGCTGCATCGACCAGGCTTTTGCATTTTGGGCACCACTGCTTAGAAGTAATATGTATTCTGCCCAACTCACCCGATCTAGCTATTTTGCTACCAGTTTAACTTCTACTTTAGTTCAAGCTGACAATTTCTCAATTTCTCTGCGGATATAAATCTCATCCTGTTCCTTAAATCTTACTGCCCCGAATGACCTAGTGTTTCGTAAATGGTCTTTTTTTTTTTGCTGTTTTGGATATAGGACTATGCGTGGACTGACAAATGAAGAAACGTTAGGTCATTTTTCTTTCTTCTATTCCTTAGTCTCAGACACTGAAAACACTTCGCTCGTGCGGACAATTCGCTAGTTACAACTAACAAACCCCAAAACAGGCGAAGCTGAGACCAAGAGAGCAAAGCAAATTCAAGTCGTTTAAATTTTGCACACCAATACACTCTCAGTTTTTGGCCTCGCTGACAATCGTTGGTCTAGGTTCATCCATTTGCATTGTTGAAGATATCGCTGCAAGCTCGGAATCCAAAGAGAACAAAATGAAAATGATTTCCTCAAAGTGCAAATACAATATAAAGTCGCCCTTTTTTTGGCCTATCATTCGCACCCATTTCGCTTGTACTTAATTTGACAACAAATATCTGGGTCAAATACAATTTTCATCCGTTAACCTTGATGATTTCGTGTGGTCCTAAACTTGGCCTAACCTTGGCTTTGCTGTTTGCAGAAAAACCCTTCTTGCCATGCCTTAGGTGTGTACACCAAACAAATGTGCAATGCAATTTTAATTTCCGGCCAAACGACCAAACAGCAGCAGCAGTAGAGACCACAAAAGCAAAAGAGGGAAATAATCTACTAGGTTTGCCTTGTGGTTTTTATTTTTCTTCCTCCTCCCCCATCGATTTTCTCATTTTTCAATTTTCATTTCTGTTGAAAATCGATTTAGTCGGCTGAACTTCTCTCTGGCTTTTTAAAGTCGGGAGTGCGCCCCCCTGTCCATCAGCACAACCCACACCTTAAAGTTTTTACCAAAAAAAAAAAAAAAAAACAAGGAAAAACGCGACTTCTCTCCTCGTCTCTGCAGAGTAATTTAAAATTTTGTTGTTGTTCAGTTTTCAACACAGACAAACGTCGGTTGTGGCGCCGTCGCGCATATTCACCACATCTGTTAACCGTGGCAGGCAGCTGGAGTACCGTTAGCCAGACAAAATGAAAAGCGAAACTTTTTTTTTTTCAAATCCCTCCCCCCCTTTTTTTTTTTTTTTTTTCTTTTTTTTTTTTTTTTTTTTTCAAATAATAAAAAAAAAAAAAAAAAATGGTTTCACTTTTTAAATTGAATTAAAACCACAACACCCTTGTGTGTTGCTTTTTTTTTTTTTTTTTTTTTTTTTTTTTTTTTTTTTTTTCCTCATCTTTTTTTGTTTGGTGTTGTTTTTTATCACAAAACACAAAAAAAAAAATAAAAATTTTTTGTTTTTCCATTTTTTGAACGGTCGGCACCGCCCGCCACCAAACCCACAACAACAACACCATTTCTTTTTTTTTTTTTTATTTTTTTTTTTTTTTTTTTTTTTTTTTTTTTTTTTTTTTTTTTTTTTTTTTTTTTTTTTTTTTTTTTTTTTTTATTATTTTTTTTTTTTTTTTTTTTATTTTATTATAAAACAACAATTTTTTTTTTGTTTTTTTGTTTTTTTGTTTACAGTATGTCAAGAAAGTGTTTTGACACAGGAAAAAATTCACATTTTGCACTTTTATTGCAAAAAAAGAGGCTTTCTAAATATTGTAAAATGTTGATCTTATTTTATTCTGATTCTGTATCGTCCCTAGAAATAGTATGCAAAAAAAGTATCCAAATCCATCTAGTTTTAACATTTTAAAAAATATAAAACAAAAAAAAACTAAATTTTAAAGTGTCAAGAAAGTGTTTTGACAAAAGTCAAAACAGTTATATCTTCAGTACAGGAGCTTAAATGAAAATAAAGATTAATGATTCTAGACAAGTTTGACACGCTGAACTCGATTCTGGTTATATAAACTCCATATCTTTCATGGATTAGATGTAAATTTTATTTAAAATGCAGAAAATGGCTAATTTTACCCCTTTCTAGTACATTCGAATCTTATAGAAATCAGCTAATTTTCAAATTTTTGATCTTAACATTAAATAGTTCGTACCAATATGTATAAAATATAATAAATACTTTATTCATTTCATAAGCTATAAGTTCATGATCAATCCGCAAAAAATTGCTGATTTGTATGAAATTTTATAAATGGGTGAGGAATTCAACAAAATCGGTTGGATTTTTTAATAAAAACGCCCTATAATCCAAAATTCATATAATATTTAATATATTTTTTCAAATTTGAGGGCGTGTACCGCCTTTTTCTCATATTTTTCATTAGCCAAGCCTTACAACTACACTATTGTTAAATCGAAAAATTCCTTATATTGTGGCCGATGAAACAGATTTTGTTCATTCCTTTTGTACTCTAGGTTTGATGCCATATTATCAAGAAAAAATAATTTTCAAAATAATCCGATTTCTACAAGATTCGAATGTACCAAAAATGGGTAAAATGAGCCACTTTTTGCATTTTAATTTAAGTTTGCAGCTAATCCATGGAGGATATAGAGTTTATATAACCAGATTCGGGTTCAGCATGTCAAAATTGTCTAGAATCATTAATTTTTGTTTCCATTTCAGCTCGTGTACTCAGGATATAAGGGTTTTGACTTTTGTCAAAACACTTTCTTGACACTTTAAAATTGCGTTTTTATTTATTTTATATTTTTTTAAATGCTAAAACTAGATGGATTTGGCTACTTTTTTTTTGCATACTATTTCTAGGGATGATACAGAATCAGAATAAAATAAAAACAAAATTTTACCACTTATAAAAGCCTCTTTTTTTGGAATTAAAGTGCAAAATATGAAGTTTTTTCCTGTGTCAAAACACTTTCTTGACATACTGTAAGTAAAACGCAATACAAATCCTTATTTTCTAACATTTTGTTGATAAGCGGTTGAGTAACCTACAATAAGCAAAGACACAATAATTGTTTAAATCAATGAACGAAAGACAAAGTATCATTATAAAATTTAGTTTACTTAAAAACGAGCAGTCACTATCAGCCATGCTTCCATTTCTATTTTTTCTCTAAAATGTTTTAGAAATTTAAATGGGAGCCTGCATGTGAAATGTAAGAAGCATACCTGTGAAATATCTCCCAGAAGAGAGAAGCTTGTGGAAGCTCTTTGAGCAACATCTCTGCTCACATTACCAAGCTCATAATTTCCCGTACACTCTGAACCAGTGTTGACAATTTAGCTATTTTGTAAGATCAAATTTAGTATGGCCGGAACCTGCAATTCTAGCTATTTTGAAAAAATCGAAATTCCATTTTCTAGCTATTTAGGAAGTGCAGAACTCTAATAATACAGACCGGAATTTAAGTGGTTTTCAAAATGAATTTTCCTTTTTCTTTTTTTTCAACAATATTTAGCTAAGACTGATATAAATACCTATGCTGATGGAGGAATTATAAAAATTGATATGAATTTTGACATTAAATAATAATTTATTTGTAAATCTAAAATTATTTAGACCGGTTTTCAAATTTTATTAATCGGAATTGGTAAAGAATTCCAAAACACTTGGTTAAAACCAGGCATAATCCAGAAACGAATTTCGGTTTCGGTTCCGATACCGGTACGTCCCGAAATAAATGTTTCGGTTAAAGGTTCCATTTCGGTTTTCAATTAATTTCGGTTTTCGGTTTCGATACGGTGCCCGGTACGTACCGATATAGATAATAGTTATTTTTAATACTGAATAAACCAAATTCTGAAATAATCTAAATCATTTCATTCTTGTTTAATAAAACGAATCAAAATTTAACACAAAATGAACGGTTTCACATTTAAAGTAAAATTATATAGCCTTCATATTTCGCATTTTTTTACGTAGTTAACATGTAAGATCGAATTATTACATTATATGCTCATAAATATTATATTATGTATTATTAGTTTTCGAATTTAACTTCTAATTATATACGACCGCTATGTAGCATTCTTGTGGTTGAGTCCTTGCAACTTCTTAGCGAATTCATTATAAATTCTACGCCAGAGAATAGGCGCTCCACGCTTACTTGCATACCTGGAACAGAAAGAACTACTTTTCAAATCGCACACAATTTCGGGAAATTTGTGGAGGATTATTACCAAGAATCCTTTCCTGCAAAATCACACATGACTCAAGATCGTCGGTTCATTCGGATAAAACAAAATTTGAACTGCTTTCATCATTAAGCAGTGATTGATCAGCAAACGACAAAATTTGTGCAAAAATATTATGTATCAGATAGATCGATACAAGTATTTTTTTGCTCAGTACTTAGCGTTACGTTAGACCTAGGGTCAAAAAATATTGCACAACGAAAAGCATTGTTTTCAAAAAGAAATTTCTCTCGCTTTTTTATTTCCTGGAAAAACGATTTCGCAAAAGAGAACGAATTTTTTGATAATTCCAATTTGCAAATTAATATTTGATTTTCGGCTTTAATTTTAGTGTTGTCCTCCTCCGCTAATTCAAATATGCGTACAATTTCGCGAATTCTGCAGCCGCAAAATGGGAGCAAGGGTTGAAAATGTCTTCCGCCAGCAAATATTTTGGTATCCTGTAGGTTGAGCTCCAACGCGTGGAGCAATCGATGGGTGCTTATATGTAACGACTCCTAAAAAGTTGGAAGAAAATCTGTCATCGTGTAAAGGTCGTTTTATGATTGCTTTTTTGCATTACAAACGTCGTCTGACTAAAACTACGTTGCGCTCTGCATAGGTAAAAAAAACCGAAACTGTACAGGTACCAACGTTTCGGTTCCAATAATAACGGTAAACGATTTTCGGTTCGCCAGAAAAAAAAAATTTGTTTCGATTCCGGTTTCGGTACGCGGTTTAAAACGGTTTATTTCAGTTAACGGTTCCGGTTCCGGTATTATACCCTGGTTAAAATATTTTGGAAACAAAAAAAATTCGAAAATAAACACAATCAGAGTTCTGAAATGGAGCTTTTACAGCATTTATCTTTCCGATTGCGCATAAACTTAAAAACGGCAACAGGATTAATTGTGCATTTGTTATAAAAAGTTGTAAAAATTTCTATACAAAAAAAATAAACACCGAAATGCTAGAGTTTAAGGACCAATTTTCACTTTTGTGGCTTCAGAGAACGTCTCAGAAGGAGGTTCTTTGTGAAGTCCTGTAGAACACATGACCAATCTATTCTCTGTAGATCACATTGCACTTTGCCATTTTTAGCTATAATTAATAGTCGATTTAGCTAGCGGCAAACAAGTATGAAAGAGACCAAACTAAACCAAAGAAGAACCAACTGAGGACTTAAACTTGAAAGAGGAGTTGATACTTGTTCGGTTCAGTGAGCAAATCAAATTGTTTTTATGCACTCTTGAACGATAAACTTAATGAATTTGTTTTCTCCCACGCAGACATATCGGAACAAACCAGGCTTTACTGTGGATTTTGAGGTATTTAGGTCAGCGGGCGGCCAGCCATAGCCATCAGGAGCCGAAGTCAGTCGTGTTTTTATGCAAAAGCGAGATTCTTGGGAAGTTTCTTGTTGACTTCCCGTTGACCGAGATTGAAAATTCATGGGCAGTGTACTGGACACTGCGTCGGTTACGGGACGAAGACCGCCGAATTTATGTGAATCGTTGAACACTGAAATGCAAGTAAAACGGAGAGAGCTCTATTGTTTACCAACAGAAGCACTCTATTCACTGATGTAGATGCTTAGTAAAGCAATTTAAGATTAGTTTTATCAAACTAGTTAGGTTTTTTGTGGAATCATCTAGCTTATCTGTTTCTGAACAGGCATGCATAAAAATCAAGCGCTCTGTACAGTGCCGGCCAAATGGAGAGTATAGAAAAGTGTTCTTGTGTTGGTGAACAAGAGAGGAGCTCTCTCTCCAGACTACAGCTGTTTTACTTGCAATTCAGTGTTCACCGATTCACACAACCATAAGTTCACAAAGACACGACTGACTTTGGCTCCTGGTAGCAATGGGTGACCGCGAAGTGTGCAAACACTAATTTACTCAGTTCGAAATGCTTATTTTTCTGCATTTGCCTAGAGAATTCTTTTGTATTTTCACCATATCTGTTGTACATATATACTATCTTTTGCAGCAATATCAATTGCTCATTAGTTTCGCTTCACACATTGCCTCATATTCCACACACCCGTGCAGGCTGGTTGGGTTTCTGCTGCTGCTGCTGCTGTTGCTTGCTCCCCTGCAGCGTTGAACGACGACACCGCCCCATATGATCGTCGTCGCGGTGGTTGGCTTGTCAACGTCGTTGCTCTTTCAATCTCCAGGCAGAGAGCAGGCTACAAGCGGCTCATATTTCATTTTCCCATGCGATTTTCATTAATCTTTTGAGTGAGTGTGCATGTGTGTCTGTGTGTAAAGTGAGTCGTTGTCGTCGTCTTCGTGCTGCCTGCCAGGGTAACTACAAAAACTACTTTATAACAATTTAGGGATTACACGAGGGGGTACTCACACACACACACACACACACCTTACTATTTGTTTTGCTTTTCGTTTTACCTGCAGGAAGGAGCAAGGTGTCGAGGTGACTTTCGCTGCAAGAGTTTCAGTTTTGCACAATTTTTGTACTTTGTCCAGCCGAAAGCTGCTGCTGCTGCTGGCCCAGCCCAAGCCCAAGCCAACGCCTGTTTTTTTTTTTATTTCCTTTTATTTTTTATGGCCTTTTGGCTGCAACACTTACTTGCACATAATTCATAAAAAATGGTTCTGGTGTGTGTAGTTCAAGTGAATTATTGACGCTCGTAAATTCTTATAAATGAAAAAAAAATATAAATTTATACGTCGCCTTGGTTTCAAAAGACAACGCTGTGTGTGTGTGTGTGTAATAAATGTTAATTAATTATGCGATCGATTGGAAATCATTTCAATCAATGTCATAGCCCAGACACAGCCAAGTACCTACAATATGGGAAAGACTCCTCTTAAGTCACTATAAAAAAATACGGTTTACTACTTGATGAATCTCAAAACTGGTTCGAAAAAGGTTGAAGCTACATAAAAAAGTAGAAAGATTCATCCGGTTTACTTTAAACCCGGTTTGTTAACAGCAAAGACAACGAATTGGAGTCAACGTTTTTGGGACAAGCATAAGCGCAAATGCATTGAAAGGGAAAAAAGTATCTGGGGAATGTTGTGGCTGCTTGAAAAGTCAGCTGTTTACTCATATTCCTTCCTGCTCTCTTCTCTATTTAAGTTTTTGTTAAGGACAATATACTGAAGAACCAAACACCAGAGGCTTATGCCAAAGGAAGAGACGTTTGAGAACTGTTATTTTGATGAAGCTAAAGTTCCTAAAGTGGAAAAATATAGCATTTATAATTATGTTTATGCATTTTTCTGTTTTTGGTCGTCGCTGTAAGTTCTTCCCGATGCTTTTTGATTTTCTACCGGGAGCCTTTCTGCAAGTTTCTTTGGGTCTGCCTGGTGTCCGGTCGAGTCCATCCATCAGGTTCCATTACATTGCCTTCCTAGGGATATTGCTCTCACTTTTTCCCAATTCCCATTTCATTATGCTTATTATGATGTTAACACTCTACATATTTGCGCGTTTTAGCAGCTCGTAGTTTCGTATTCCTTCAGGCCAGAAAAAAACAACGTATGCGACGCAGGCATCGGTTTACATATGTAAAAATCTATTCGATAGGAAATCAAACGCGAATCTAATCCCCATGCTTCGGAATGATGGCGTCTTTAAGTAACACTTTCAATCAACGATGCGCATACATTCTGCTAAAAAGGAAATTAGTTGCATTATCATATTCTTGAGTTAGGTGTTGGTGTTTAGTTAGGGAATTCACGACCCGTTTGAGTTCACCCCAAAGGGTTTATATGGGGCTAGAATGAGAAGATTGAATTTGCCACTTCAAGTAACGAACTCTGGGCGGGGTAGTGCTCCGCCGGGGTTCCGGGTTGGTTCCGATCGTTTTGCTCCGTCTGTGGTCGTCAGTGTCTCGTTCCGGCTACTCTGTTCCGCGGGATGAGGGAATATAGTAAGATTTTGACTCCAGTCGAGAATTCCTACTCCGAGTGTGACGTGATTTCTAAGAATAAGGGACTGGTAATGAAACACCTGCTCCGTAGAGTTTCATAACTCTGGGGAGGATTTGCGATCTAAGAATATAGAGTATTAGAACTCGGGGGAGGATTGGCTTTTACACAATACTCAAGAACGGGGTGGATGCACTACAGCTCCGTAGAAAATTAAAATTCTGGGGAGGATTGGCGGTCCAAGAATACACAATTACAAGCTGGACGCACGACTGCTCCGTAGTGTATTCCATCTCTGTAGAGGATTGGCTATCCACTATACACAAGAACTAGATGGTAGCCCTACGGCTCCATAACTACAGATGCTAACTCCTTTAGCTGGCGCGCTTCGAGCTCTGGTGATCAAGTGACTTCCCAAGCGCTGGTCCCGGATTTTTATTTGCTTTGCTCACTATCGGCTCACGCCACTTGTTGAGTTCTTTGTAGGGTTGCCCTCGATTTCTATCAATTATTAATCGATATAGATCGAGTGCGCCGAAGCTGTCCGTTAGGTTAAAATTCAAATTTCTATTCTATCTTCACAACAATGTCACATTTTCATATTCTCTAATTGTAAGGTGTGTTTTGTGCAGAGATTAAAACCGAAACGAATAACGGTTATGGTTACGGTTAATGTTTTGGCCGATCACTTTTTTGCGGTTACGGTTATATCACAGTTGTGGAATATGGGTTACGGTTCGGTAAACTAATTCTGTTTGGGGTTACGGTTATTAATATTATGACAAAAGCGGCCCCATTTATTATCTCGTTTATTCAGTTAATGTACTAAGTTCAAATATCTTAGACAGAAGTATTTTCGCAATTTTAAAGTTTAACGTTATAAATTTTAACTAAAAGATGAAAAACCATTTCATTAACAAAAGTATCATTGAACCGCCATATTGTGAAAGAATGTTAAATTTGAAATTAACCGCAGATTCCTAAATCTTTCCTAAAATTAAAAAAAATTCAAATTGGGGGCAACCCTATGCCCCCGTTCTGCACTCCCTCTTTCACTGCGCTTCCCTTTCACCTCACTGTACTACACACAAATGTAATTTGTGTGAGTGTGAGTTGTTCATTCTCAAGCTCACTCCGTCTCTCGCGCTCTTAGCAAAACAGCTTAGTCCACAAGTCCTCCTGCCCCGGACCCAAGAGATGCATTACATTTTTGTATTACACACATACATAACTTGTGTGAGTGTCAGTCATTCACTCTCATCGTCACTTCCTCTCGCGCTATTAGCAAAATGGCTTAGTCCACAATGTTGCCTGAGCACCACAACTCAATTATGTCCCCCATACAAACTTTATTTTTTGCGCTTTTTTACCCACTTCGCTCTTAAATTTTCCAAATTTTCTTTCTTAGTCAAAATCATAGATCTCTTGTATAAGTAGTTTTGGCTAGTGGTTGATAATTTGTCAGTCAGTCAGTCGGACCTACAGATTTATAAGTATACTTCCATGTTCCGGTTTTTAGTTTCTATTACTCTTCATTTAACGGATTCAAATTAAAACGTTGTAATCTGATTATCCCAATCAATTTGATACACACCACATTTAACCAATTCGAATTCGACAATTTTTTTCGAAAGTGAAAACCGGATCAGGCCAGATAGATAGATGTTTTTTTCTCAAAAATGACGTCTTAATCGAGATTGTCATTAGATCTTAATAGCATAAAAGTATTTATAGTTTAATAGTCCAAGCTAGGCTTGTCGCATATTGTGAATATAAAAAAGTATAATATCGATATTAATATTTTGGTGTCAAAAAATCGATATTTTCTATATTTGATCTTAATAATGAACAGGTCTAGTGAGGTAATTGAGGCGTAATAACAACTTTTTGACTGCGCTTAAAAAATATAGATTATAGTTATATCCGATGTATCATCTGTCTAAAAAATTGAATTAATAATTTTCCATGTTTACCCTTGAAGGCCATATGGGAATATTCTTTATCGCATCCACTACTGATGTCTGTTTAAATTGATTTTTCGTCTAAAAAATTCAAAGAATTTAAATATAATTAAAATTGATTTACATTAGAGCTGTTTATGTCCAATCATGCACAGATTTTTGTATGATTTTGTGCACGATTTCTGTGCATCAACTTTTATGAAATAACTTTTAAACATTTTGCTTTACATGTCCAGAGCACAAGAAACAGTTATTCGCAACAGGGTGCCCGAACGCTAATACAAAAATATCACCAAAATATATTCGATCGCAAAAATATCGATATTTCGATATATCGATAATATTTCCGACAACCCTAGACCAAGCGACCCCTGCTAGGATTCATTATAAATTCTACTCCTGAAAACAAACGCTCAACACTTACCTGTGAGGGTGGTAATTTTGATAATTCAAGAAACGTTGGAAATATTATTTAATTTTTCTCCACCTGAGCTGAGCCATCTTTATGCTTTAGGTAAATATGATTCTCGAACAGACTTGGTTTTGTAAATACCAACTCGTGAGATGAAAGTTTGCTCAATGCAGAGTTTTTGTTTTCGATTTTTAAATTAACATTGAATTTAGAATAAAATCACCAAATACTAACAGTTCGCTCTTCACTTCTTGTGGACGCAACTTTTTCTGGTTCTAAAAGTGTAACAATTTCGCTAATCTTGTTCTGTAGGTTAGAGAAAAAGATCAGAACGTATCGGCTAAACTAGCCTGCATCCAGTGTAATATCACATATGTATAAGGAAAGATAAGAAGGGTAAAGATTTTGGTAAGCTGCACTTTTTCTCGTTTGCTCTCTTTTCGTTGTGCCCGTCAGCAACAGCAATATGTAAAATGTTAATTGTACATAAATCAAATAAATTTACGTATATCGAAATGTTTACTGGTAGAGAAAAAACAGAAATTAACGCTTGTATTTGTATCTGTTTCGGTACTGATAACCGGTTATGTTTATAAAGGTCATTCGGTTACGGTTTCAGTTTTAATCTCTGGTTTAAGGCTTTTCAAGCTAACGAATACTTTAAACCGTGCAAACTGCCGAATTATGTAATCATTACATAGAAACAGAAAATTTTACCAAATTAAAATCGCGCGTGTCATCACTCACCATCACTCCCATCTCTAGCGGCAGTCTTCTACCTTACTTTATTGGCATTTGTACTCAATCAAATTGGTGCTTCACTTTGAATGAATAAACAAGATGGAAAAATACAACTTATAATGACTTAGTACGTCTTCTTTGTCCTTTCCTAGTATTTGTATTGACTTTCCAGGGAAAGGGTGAATGTGAATAATTGGTTGGTTGGTCGATAGGCAATGCAGTATTTTCGATAACAGACACAGAGCAGCCATTTGTGCCCAATATCCGCCATTGTATTGACTTGTGTGGTTCTTGTTGCTTCTGCATGTGTGTGTGTGTGTGTGTGTGTTTGCACTTTTGTCTTTGGGTCTGACTACAAAGCAGACGTCGCTCTCAGAGTTCAAGGTGAAATCAGTTCAAGTCAAGAAGCCTGCCCTGCCCGCTCTTGCTGGTCTGTTGTTTGTGTTTTTCATCCTGTCACGCAGGCGTATTCTGTCTGGGCTTAGTTCTGTCCCTTCCACCCTTGCCATTTACGCTCGAAGAAATAAACAAATCAATAGCTGAGCTGAGCTGCGGCTGCTACCCCCCACCCCTTATAAATTCTGCACAGTTTTTTGACCCAACATATTTCATGTCTGTAAATTTGGACAGGTGCTCTCGCTGGCTCGTTCTTTTGTGCTTCTTTTGCTGTGGTTAATCCGGAAAAAAACCACATGCCCCTGAATTGTTTTGGGGGGCGTCTTTTTTCGCCGGAAACCTGAAGCTCTCTCCTTTGCTGTGTCTGGTTCGGATCATTTATTATGACAAAATGGCATAGAACACTTCTTGTCTGAGTTTGTAATTTGTTATGATTAATGGCGGGGGGCGGTTCGCACAGCCTGACACTCACACTCACTCGACTTGCCGTTATTCTTTAACAATTCTTAAACCATTTTCTGTTGCTATTTCTATTGATTGATTCTGCGTGCCAACAACTTTATTCGTCTTCTTTTCAATTCTACTCTGTGGCTGTCGTGACCGGAAGCTCTTGGAATTCTTAAGCCTCGCCTGAAAGCTCAGCTTAGCAGTCGCCATTTTGCCTGTATGTATTTGGTGCTCTTTCTGTTGTGGCGGCTCCTTTAATAAAAGTTTAATAATTCAATGCGCGGCGGAGCTGTGTGCGCGGACGGTTGGCTTGGCTGGCGGCTGATGTTGTCTCTTTGTAGCATTTCATCAGCGTGTTGTTGTTTGTTGTCTGGCTGCTGCTAGCTCATTAATATGCAAATGTGACTCAGACAGCGACAGTCTCTCTCTGACACAAACACACACACACCACTCCTCCTCTCCCAATTCTGCTGGTAAACCATACTCTCTCTGCCACATCTCCTCTCATCTCTGTTTTGGGGTCTTTTTCCTGTGTTGTAAATTTCATTATTTAAATGCAGGTCAACAGCACACATTAACCTAACCTATGTGTGTGTGTTTGAGTGTGTGTGTGTGTATTTCTGTACTTTGCTTCTTACGACGGGGGGTTTCAGCATTATCAGCCTTTTAATATCGCAGAAGGAAAGAATAACGGAATTTTAAGTTGGGCATAAAATTAAAGTAAGACTTCCCGTTAATGGGTCAGATTACTCATCATCAATCATCAATTACTATCAATCCTCATGAATTTTATTGACCAATTCGGTGGCTTGCAACAAACGTGTATTTTTTATCCGAAATTATAAAAGCACGGTACGGAGAACTTCACGAAATAGTCAATCATAGCGCGAGGGTGATTTTTTTAGCAACTTTCTTTTTGGCAACACTATTTTTGGCAGCTCAGCTATTTTCGGGTCACATGTTACTGTCAAACATGTTCAGTTTAGCCGCTTGCAGATTATTGAAGTTTATTGTCAAAATTCCTGCTTCTTTGGATATATCAATATATCAATATTTTGGTTGGACGTTCTGAATACAGTAAATATCGGTTATATGACGAACCGCTTGTATGCAAAAACCGGTTATATGCAAAAACTTAACATATTAGAGCTTAATTGATTGTAAGCATATATCGCTTGTATGCAAACATTTTTCACCACAATTGAAATTGCTGCGTACTATTTTAGTCGGTTGTAAGCAAATTTTCCAACACTGTTCCCATATATTTATTTATCGATTAACCTTTCATCGATATCTGAAGTAACGAGTAACAGTGCAACAATGTCGCATCATATTTTAAGAGCTCAACAAAAAATTCCAGTTTTAAATGCCTTAAAAACAAACAATAATCAAAAGATGATTGCTGCGAAGTATAAAGTAATCGTCAGCACCATTTCACGCATTAAAAACAACGCAAATCAGGTCCGTGCTATAACTAATCCTGACAAGAAAAGGGATAGAAAAAGCTTACATGTACACTTGGAGACAGCATTGTTGTCTTGGTTTAACCAAATCCGTTCCCAAAATGGAGTTGTTAGTGGACCAGTCTTGCTCGCTAATTCCCAGGAGTTCGCCATAAAGCTATATGAAGACTATGTACCTGATAGGAGCTGGATACAACTTCGGCAAGATTCACGGAGAAGCCAGTGAAAACAATACTGCAAGTGCGACCGCATTTATCTCAAATCATTTGCCGCATATTTTGGACAAATTTAGTCCAGATTGCATATTTAATGCCGATGAAACATGATTATACTACAAAGCACTGCCAAACGGAAGCTATAAAGGCAAGCATGAGAATCCTAAAGGATTTAAAACGCAGAAGCAACGCCTTATATTGCTATTTTTTTTGCAATGCAAGTGGTTCATTCAAGCGAGCTTATTGCTTGGATGACGAGTCTTATTTGGACACAAATACTAGTGTATCTAAATAAGGATCTACAGAAAAACAATAAACACATTTGTTTGATTATAGACAATGCTACTTGCCACAATACAGAAACGCAATTCTCGAACATAAGAATTCAATTTTTGCCGCCAAATACCACCGAAATAATACAGCCACTAGATCAAGGTATTGTCCACTCTTTTAAAATGAAATACCGGAAGGTTCTAATAAAAAAACAAATTGGAGGAATGGAAAAGAGATTATCTGTAGTTGAATTTCTTAAATCTCTTACTATTTTGGATGGAATACGATATGCCAATCGAGTTTGGAACTTAGTTAAGCAGCAAACAATTATTAATTGTGTTAAGAAGTTGGATTTGCAAAAGTGAATACTAGAAAAGGTATAAGTAAGCACTACATTTGTTCATTTCAGGCTGGCATTGATCAAATTCCAGAGACTCATATGGCTTCTGAGACAGATGCAGAGGGCGAAAACTTCGAATGGTCCAATTAAGAACTAAGAATTGTTTCTGACGAGGATATTATTGCAGATGTGCTGGAAGAAAATAGAAATCCAACTGAAGATGAAGAAAACTTTGCTCAATCTGATTTCAGTGTAAAACATCCCTCTACCAAAGAGGCCCTTCTAAATTTGGAATGGCAACGCGACTAGCTTTCTTATAATAATACAAACGCTTCAGAGTCTTTCGATGACATTGAGTTTTTCAGTTTTTAGTTTTTTGTTGAAAAGGAATAGAACAAAAAAAAGAATTTCAAGATACTGATGCAAGGTCAGTAGTTAATTTGTGTGAGTTGTTTTTCTGTTGATACAAAGTACTAAAGCCATAGGATATCTTTAAGTCTGCTACCATGCTATTCAGCTGAGATTCATCAGCGATTCCAAGTCAGTTATCGCAAATCAGAATTATCTGCTGAATGGTCTCACATTTTTTGCTTTCAGACTCGGATAAATTGGCAGATACACATAAATATTTCATCATTAACATTTTAATAAGGGTCCGTTTAGTTCTTGAATAAGCAAATTTAAGTATCCTGTGATGAAACAGATCTTTCTAGATTCTGTGTTTTTTTCCATTCGAGAGTAAGTTAAATTCGAATTGGATTGCAGTATTTGTTGAGATAGATTGACGACTCGTTTCAAAGAGCATTGATAAAACATTACCTTATTTGAATCAAGTTTGGAACTTATCTACGTCGGAAACATATACATACGCTTATCTGGATGATGCTTAATTATTTTAAAATTTGTTACAATACTCGGAAAGCTGCAGCTGCCAAATGCGCTCATTTTCGTGGGAGTGAAGCATTATGAAAAACTATCGAACAATATCGATAGTGCAGGGCTACCATCGAGGGCGGCTCGATAGCGCCCAACCATCGATAGTGACGATAGTACTATCGATAGTTCTCCACCTCTACAACCGATTGATTGCTTATATGCAAAGGAGTTGCATATAACCGATTACCGCATAAATGCAAATATCGCTTATATGCAAAAATATTGTTGCATTATAGCTTTTGCATAAAAGGGATATTCACTGTAGTTTGAGTTATTAATATTTATTAGGGTTGTCGAAAATATTATCGATATATCGATTGTCGAATATTTTTCGGAGGCGATATATCGGATATCGAATATTTTTTGGTGATATTTTTCGGGGATATTTATGTTTTAGCCTTCAGTCACAATGTTGCGAATAACTGTTTCTAGTGCTCTGGACATGTAAGGCACAATGTTTAAAAGTTGTTTTCGCTGTTGCTTTCGTTCCATAAATTCAAATTCATGAATAAGTTTTCAGAACTTCTTACGTTATATATGAAATAAAATAAATATCTTTTGTTAATTTAATAAATTTACATAAAATCTATATTTTTGTGCTCAGTCAGATTGTAGTTCTTATTACTCGTCAAATGACGCCTCAATTACATCAATAGACCTGCTCATTGTTAAGATCCGGGTTTTTAATGGAAAATATCGAAAATATCGATGTTTTTGACACCAAAATATTTATATCGAAATGATACTTTTTCAATATCGCCAAAAATATCGATATAAATATTTTTGAAATATTCGACAACCCTAATATTTATTATACTTCTTACGGTTCTACGATCATAATAGTACGATGCCACGATGCCGATTACTACTCGTACTCATGAAAATGATTACCTGTTACAAAAAAAAAGTAACTATACTCGCATTGCGAAGCACTGAATTGTGTATTGTCGTGTCCTCGTGCATCATTCTTGTGAGCAATTAATAACTTCTAATTATTTATTTTATGGTTGCTGATTTTTAAAAATATGCTTTGTGCTTGTACCGTCCCATCTTAACATTATCTTGCTAAAAGATTGTATCCGGGTGCGACTCTTGTTCCAAAAAGTCCAATGAGACTTCATCCAATAAGTAAAAAAAAACTTCTGAATTCATGCGACCTGTAAACTTTAAAAATAATGAAGACCAAGCCGACATTAAGGCGTCTGAGTGCATTTCGAGCTCTCGAAACTGTAGGGGCGGCTCCGTGCAATTTTGAATCGCTTTTAGCTGTCTCAATTGGACCCCGATATGCAAGATTAGAAGTCGCAGAAATACAGAGGGCTATTTAAACTTATTGGATGAATGGTTAATTAACTTTTTGGAGCAAGAGCTGGAACCGGACACTTTCTTTCAGCAAAAAAATGGGCCCATTCGCGTTTCAAGCTTTTAGTATGGCCTGCAAATTCTTCGGACAGGAATCCAATTGAAAACATGTGGAGAGTTCGCTGTCGCATCGCATACAGAGTATACAACAGTCGGTCTTGACCAACTTTCGTACTTGTTGTTTGTTGGTATTTGGTGATGGCATTAGTGAATGGCGATCTCAACACACATACATACACACACATAAATATGCATGTGAAAATGTAATAAGTTAGTTGGTTTAAAGACTGACGCACATTTCCTGCTTTGCTGTTATCGCCTACCCACTGACTAGCCTCAGCTTATAGACTTGCATAATACTTTAGTTTTTTTTTTGTTTATGCATCACCCTCTACATCCACATCATGCGCCAATTTTTGTGTTGCTAATTGGGTTGCACTTAGCACTTGCTGGTGTTGTTAAAATAATAGTTATTATTGTTGTTGTTGCTTATGCAATACTCTTAGGCTTTAAGAGAGCCCTGAACAATGACGTCACATTGAGGATGGATGTCGTCATTGCTGCATAGGCAAAAAATAAGAGAGAGAAATATAATCATATGATTTCCTCTATTTGCTTTAAAAGCACACATGCATTCACAAGTTTGAACATACATACATACATGCGTTAAAAATAGCAAAACGTCGACGACAACAGCAGGCCACACAAATCAAAATAAATAATAAAAAAAAAACACGTACATATACAGCTTTTATTCTTGTTAATTCGTTTAAAAAAAAAACCTTAGGGGCAACAGCGCGCGTGTTTGTTGACGTGCGAATGTGAGAGGCCGCACTCTTTTACTCTCTTTTTGTGTGTGTCGTCTTTCGATGCTGTGCTATGGCTTTGGCAGGCAATTGTTGTTGTGTGGGGAATTGTTTTATTTTGTAGTGACATTTCGGTTTTTGAGTGTGTGAGTGTGTGTGGGTGAGAGAGAGCGCATCGTTGACAGACAGCTGTTTGGATTTTGTAATTAAAATGTTCACAACTGGAAAACACACGTGATGTATGTATGTATGTAAAAAATAAATCAAATTATTGCAGCAAACAGCTGCATATATGTACATACATATGTATTATTATATAGCCGCTAACAGCAACGCTTTGGTCTTTTTGCCACTTTACTTCACTTTATACAAAAACAAAATTCACCACAATGTTGAAGCCAGAGACAAGCAAAAACTCCCCATGCTACGTTGTAAATGTAAAAAGCCTCTGCTGTGGCCATATTGGTGGCTGTTTTTACATACATTTGTACATACATGCGCATGGCAGCAAGCAACACCCCCCTCTATAAAAGTTGTAAAATTATACCTATTGGCTTTGTATTTGTTATAAACCCTTGTAATATATAAAGCTTTGTTGCTGTAATTCACCACAATGCTGGCTATTCACCACCAGTAAGGTCAATTTAGTATAACAGAACACAGTGCACGCCCCTCCATGTGTGTTGTGCCCATTTTAATACTGGCTCCGCAGCGTCGCATTGAAACTAACAGTAAATATAATTGTGCTCAATTTTGTTTGTGGCTTCTCTCTTACTCTCTCTCTCTCTCTCTCTTCATTGTTGGCCATGTAACTGATAGCTTAATCTTTTACCATAACAGTTGCATTTCAATGTTCAAGTTTCTCTTGCTGGCTTTTAAGAAAGTGATCGCAGAAATATTGTAGACAGAATATGTACATATGTATGTATGTATGTACACACGCGGGACACTTAAGATGTGTAATATTTGAGACCTTAAGGCGCGGCTGATTTTCTTACATTCTTGTGTTGGTTGTTGCGCCTCTCTCACTCTCTCTAATTTTTTTTTTTTTTGGAGGGGAAACTGGTTTAAGCTCGACTTCTTTCGTTGTTTTTATTATTTATTTTTGTGGTATGCTCAACAGCCTTGAAGAGAAAAAAAAAAAAAAAAACAGCCATAGTTTTGTTGTTTATTGCATGGCTGTGTGTTTGTATTGATTTGTTTTGTAATGCAATTCAACTTTATTGCATTCAATTTGTTCGACTTCATACCCTCTCGCCCCACTC
This sequence comes from Lordiphosa stackelbergi, assembly GCA_018904235.1. Lineage (NCBI taxonomy): Eukaryota > Metazoa > Arthropoda > Insecta > Diptera > Drosophilidae > Lordiphosa > Lordiphosa stackelbergi. The sequence goes on from JAEIFU010000076.1 coordinate 137,511, forward strand.
CATTTATCAAGAGTTTATTGGTCTTGTGACACATTTTATATCATTGAATGCAGACGAGAAGCTGTTAATGTCGACTGAGAGAACAATCGCATGCAGAGAATTCCGTTAGAAAACAAGAAGAGAGGACTGAAAACGTGACTGTCTCTCTCTGACACTCAGTGATGCATGACTTCGGCAAGCATTCGATGTAAATTGTCGAGTATGTTCGCCACCCAGGTGCTATTGCTGGGGAACACTGTTCCGGAGATCCAAAAAAAGGGTATAGAATTTTTAACAATTTTTGTATAGAAGTAATTTAATTATAGAGCACAAAATTCAAGCAAGTTTAAAGCCAAGCGCTATTTTTAATACAAACTGAATGAAATTTGGCAAAATTAATGCAAGAATATTCCAATTATTTTTGGAAACTCTGCTTTTAGGGTCCTTTTAAATAAATCGATCGACTTTAAACCGATTTTAATCTATACATATAATAACCAATAGAGAGATAGAAAGCTGAATTTCCAAATATTTTTCCTAAACAAAAATAGATTTTTAAAAATTCTCTCAGGAATATGCAATTTTTTGTTTTCTTTTCCTTTCAGATTCGAACTACTTTTTAAAGATCTATATGAGCTTATCTGACGGAAAATTCACCCCTGGATGGAAAATGGGTGGTCAAAGTTTAGAAATATGAAAGTCGTCACTTTAAAATTTTGCAAAACCCCGCATCCAAAAGTCGGAAACTGGTGAAAACTAACTTTTCAGTATTTCATCCTATCAGCTCCAAACTTACTTTTAAAGCTAAGCACAATATAAGCATTAACATTGAAACACAAACTAAAAAAGGTTCTAAATGTTAATCCAACAAGGAAAGAATGACCTCAGGATTCTAACAGTGCTCTACACGGGCCACTGCAGACTGCGGAGCCACATTTACAAGTTGGGGGAATAACAAACACCCAATTATGCAGATATTGTGAAGAAAAAGGGCGGTCCTGAGAGCATATACTAGTAGCGCAGACTCAGCAGATTTGGGACACATATTTTACACCCAAATAATACCGAAAATCCTGACCTTTGCACAAGAAATAGGGCTACTAGAAGAGTTGTAAACTCAGTAGGGGGGCACAACAGACCAGGATTGGTCGTTGTGAGCTTTTTCCCTCAATAATATTAATAATATCAAACTTTTATGTGAGTATTTTCGCCCGATTTACTTCAAAATTTATTTTCAAGGCCTTTTAGACCTCTATCCAGCACTGCGAAAAACTCCTGCCTGGAATTTGCTAGTTATTTCTTGTATGTGTGGAACATAGCAAATACAGCTGCTCGGAGTATGTGCTACATACTATATAATTTACTTGGACATACCGAGCTTGAAGTGGTAAAAACCTATAAATACCTGGGAGTGTGTTGATCTACCATAATGTGCAATTTAAATACCATTTGCAGGAAAAAGTTAAAGGAAAAGTCTCTTAAGCAGAAACGATATACCACCAACGAGCACCAAATACAAACTTTTTGAATCAGCTGTAAGGTCCATTATGTGCTACGGCGCACATGTCTAAGGGATTATGCAGTACGATGAGGTTGAGAACCTGCTTTGATACTTCCTGAAAAAGCTATTCCGACTGCCAAGAAACACACCAAACAGAATGCTATATTTGAAAACGGGATTGTCACATCTCCACAAATATACCGCGGACAAGCACTTTTCCTATATGCAGAAGGTTTTTCGCATGCCCGAAAATAGACTGCCAAAAAATATAGGCTGGGTCGTCAGTTCTTTCGGGAATGGGAACTTCTATCAGCCCATCATTGCGAAAATCTTTACCTAGGAGAAAGCTCAGAGTGGGGAGATCATGGGACACAGAAATTCTGAAAAGATGGATGCTTCATATAGATCATCTTTTATGATCGAATCAGAAAGGAGCTGTCAAAGACTCATCTACAGAGATGTGAACTACGACCTAGGAGAACGGAATTATTTCAACGACGTGTTTTCAGTGGAGCAAATTGTCACACTTTTTAAGGCCGGAGGAGAACTTTGTCCCAAACATAGAAAGCACAAACACAGCGTGTGCCCTTTGCAACGAGCAGGAAAACACTATCCATACAGAATACAGAATTTTACATTTTGGTAAAGCAAGACCACATCCGCACAAAGTTCACCAGCTACTAAATGTATCAAATTGGTTGATCCCATATAATTTTATAAGTCAGGCAACTAAATATGGGAAACAAATAATAGAAGGGGATGTTTAAAACAGAGTAACACAGCAGTTGAACGATTTGGTATCTGGGGAAGACCCAGGAAGCCAGGTGTATTAGGCTGAGTAACGAAGAATTTGGAAGGTAGTGACCGACTGACGGTTCTTACCAGGTCGATGTATTCATCAAACTTCTTGTTTAGATATAAATTTAGAATCTAAGCTATCATCTATGAACTGTAGGGTGGACGCCGATAAGAAAGTTGACTGATACCATCTTAAACGATTACTTTTAGGGTGTAAATAATAAATTAAAAAATCAAAATTTTTGTTCATGTTTTAACCTCGGCGAAAAGTCTTCAAAGCTTACACAAATATTACGTAAATGACACGTTCACCGAATCGAAATTTCGACGACGAACTCTCCGTATCCTTTTAAAAGATGTCAAATATGAATTTAGCGAATATGGAGCAAGAATCGAATGTATTTTTGGTCGGTAGAATCAAGGTATACTAAACAAGGTAGGCCTACTCACTCTCTCGCTCTTTTGACGACTTGTTAAATTTCAGTCAGCAACTGTTGTAAACGAAGCACCTCCGCGGACGAACTTTTTGTATTTTACTTAGTAGCTTAGTAGGCTTTATATTGAAATATATTAATCCTAAGCTCTCGCTCCCTTTGACACAAATATAAGTAGTTGTGAGAGAGCGAGTGAGCCTACCTTGTTTAGTATACCTTGGGAAGAATAAGACCAAATATTGACGAAGCGAGCCCATTTCCAACGAAGAGATGCGTTTTATCCACGCTCTTATATGGGACTAAATTTGTAAGCCTGTCCATTTCGGAAAGTGCGACTAATGTGGCTCGCAAGTTGGAGTCAGCATGGTCCACGAGCGGGGTTCCGCATGAAAGCATGGACCTTCTAGTCAGATACTGCCGCCATAACAGTGCAAACCATTTTGAGTGACCATTTGGGCTACCATGGTCGATTCGCTAAACTCAAGACACCGCTCCGTGGAGATCGTTTTGAATCGATAAAAATGATAGAGCCCGAAATGAAGAAGGAATTGAAGCCTATACCGGAAGAAGACTGCTGCATGTTTATAAAATTGTAAAAAAACCAATTGCCAGAGCCTTTTTCGTCATCGATGGCTGGTGAACACCATAATAAATAAAGTTTTTTGATTTATAAACAAATTCCTGTTATAAATCCATTGTTTTTAATCCTGAATGGAATTATCAAGTGGACATATAAGCAGCGCAGTAAAAATAGACTATTCGCAAGAACGGCTGCAACCGTGAGGCGCAGCTCTTCAGTTCAGCTCGTGTGGGACCTCACTTCAAAGATATCCTGATAGCCTCTTAGTGTACTACTGAATCTTGCTTTCATCTAGAAGTGAACAGCGCAGAATAGTAAATTTGCCGGTTTATCCGATTTTTACAAAAGATATATTTAGTAAATATTATTTGCATATTGTATTGGTTATAGAAAAAACAATTTTTTCAATGGTCATGGTACCATTTTGGTCAAATGTTATGACTTCAAACCAAGTCTACGCCAACTGAGATCATCTCCAAAGTAGTATGACATCTCGGCTAGTCGCCAATAAAATTAAATGATTCATGGTCGGATACAAAATTGACTAAATACATTCGCTTTATTCGATCGGCCCCTCAAGCCTCGTAGTGCACTTTTATCGAGATCCAAATCCCGCTGTGGGGCACGGCATGCTTCACTACCCACAAGAAACTAGAGTCTTCTAATCACCCAAATCAATAGGAGCAACAGCAGGTATCATGACTGACTGGTGCACCACTTCAATATATTTGCCTCTCATCTGGTGACTAGGAATGCGTCTTAACTGACAACATCCCTCCGGCCTTTGTGTCCATAGAAAATGTACCTTGAGCGTCCTCATCAATTTGGCATAAGTGTTCCCTATTGAACTAAGTGTTCCCGCGGGCAACTAAACCAAGCACTTCCCGTATTACAACCAACACTTTTTAGTTGAGTTTTTACCTTTCTACCGACACTAAATGTAATTTTCTGTAAAATGTGATTTCACTGAGCTTAGTTGGTACCGAACCACTTTAAGCCTGTATAGTATAGTAGCTACTTGGAAAATTCTGAGAATGCTATGAATAAATTTGAGCTGCTGCTGCAGCAGTGGGTTGAGCTTCCTCGAATGCACTCCTACGCTCTTGTTGTACTCTTCTTCGGTTGGGGCAAAGTGCGTAGGTTCCGGTGCACTGACGTCAAACCAATTTTGTATAGATTATTCCTTTTGCTTATATATTGCACTTAAACTGACTTTTACTTTTTCTCTCCATTTGCAATTGCAGTTGGCTGCTGCGGTTCGAGTACTGAAACAAAGTCACGAAGCAAATAATTGGACAAACTGTTTAAACACAACATTAATAACGGATCAGCAACAGTTTGCACGCTTTGCCAATATCAAGCAGGAAGGAAAGGAAGTTTAGTTTGCTGTCGCAGCAGGAAGCAAGCGAAATTTCGCTGGGCGAAAGTAAAAAACTAAACAACAACACAACACAACAACAACAACAACTTAACACACACACAGGCGCTCTAGCCAGCCATGGAACGTGAATCCAATCCAATGCAACCCATGTGCCGTTCTGGTTGCGGCTTCTATGGTAATCCAGCCACAGATGGTCTCTGTTCGGTATGCTATAAGGTAAGTCCAGATACATACAGAGCTGCATATGCAATGCAATTAATATTTGTTGTCTTCCACACACACACAGGACTCGCTTAGAAAAAAGCAACAGCCTCCCGTGAGCAGTACACCTGTCTCAGTTCCAAGCCCACAACCTAGCCCAACATTCAGTCCGGCCATTGCAATCACCAACACCGCACAGCCCACAGTAACAAGCTTACAACAGCCACATAATGATGTCAAAGAAGTGAGTACAGCCCCCACCCACATAGCAACCTAGCAGGCGTTGGCCTTTGGATCTCAGTTTTTGCTTCAAGTCGCTTTCCCCCTTGACAGTCAGTCAATCACAAGCTCTTTTGTTTTTCGGACATAAATTCAGTGTTATCTTAAGTAAAATTGTGGAAATTGTTTATTGTATGTGTGATTAGGCTGAGAGCATACAAAGAGTTGGTATTAAAGTGCAAAGGCAAGAGCGCGCCAGGCCCAAGCTGCATATATGTGTGTGTGCGCGAGTGGGATGCTCGGCCCGTCGCGTTGGAGTTGCGAATAATAAGGTAAAGTCTCTGCCCACAGTTTCCTGTGTTATGGGTTGGTCCTGCCCCAGTTGCACTGTGATCCTACACCAGCCATCCCCCCCAATCCCTCAGCTTTAAGAGAAGATTTAGTTAAGGGAATTAGAAATGTTGCTAATTGCTCAGAATAGTTCTCAAAGCGTTATAAAACGCGTTTAACAGTTTCATATATGGAGGTTTCACACACGATATTAATGAAACTAATGCGTACATTACAAAAGCATGCAAATAATAGAGTAAAGTTAACGATGTTTATATACCCTTGCAGCTCGTAAACTGTTTTTCATAGAACAATTCCATTTTCGCTTTGAACAATGTTAGTTGAGTGATTTCCCAAGCACACTAATAGATGGCGCCACTTTCGCATGGCAGCTATATAATATATTCTTACAAATTTGATTAAAATCGTCCAATTTGTGCTGAAGTAGAAAATATTTATAACTGGAAAAATTGAAAACAAAAGAGTTTTTCTCAATAGAACTAATTTTTTCGAATTTTACGGAAATTTTAATAAAAAAGTATAAATTTTATTCACCTTCTGTCTTTGGCCTCTTTAACGATTTGAATTATTTGATATTGACGATATTAGAGGGTATGACGACAGTAATAGAGCGTGCAATTAATATTCTATCGTATTCCTTCACTAATTTTTTCAGTTGTGGTTCATCCAAGTCCCTTCTGTTGCTTCCCAAACACCTTCCTTTTTAACTATAAAACGTAAGAAACTAATAAGCTGCAAATCATTTTGACACTGGACCATTTTCACTTGTCTGCTAGTACGTGAAGGAAGGGGGACTGGGAGCTAATAGTGGTTCGCATGCTGCAGTAGGCTTTCAATCCCATCATGGAGTGACATTCGGTGAGCGTTCGTAGAGAAGCGCTTTGAGCCCGTTAGCAGGTTTCTTCATTGCGTCTCTCTAATGGCTGGCAACCAGGCCGGGGCTGCATTATCAGCAAGAGTTCTTCCTTCCTTCTTTCCCCCAAGAACTTTCTGAAATGTCCTTAAGTGCCATCCATCCTCATACATTATCAACAATATATTGTGATCCGAAGAATATGAAGGCAGCAGAACCCAAGTTTTTACCATTTGAGCTGTAGGAATTGGGGCATTATCCTGTTGGAAAGTCTTCAATAATGGTTCGAAGATGTTAATTAGCTCAGAAATCGATTTCTCTAGCAAGCCGTTGTAATGAGTTGCATTCATTTTAGAAGGACAACGTGCAGCTTGCATGTTTCATAATAAGAGATGGCACCTCATACCATGACACCTTTCTCAATACTATGGTGACGGGACAGAAAGTGTTTTTCTTTTTGAATATCATGGAAGTAGTAGGAAAAAAACCACAGTATGTCGTCATTCCTTCTCCCAATTCATATGATTTCCAGCAAAGTGGTGTATTTTTTTAATTTCAATCCTTTTAGATGTTCAGATTTAAAAGTCTTCATACAGTATATTAATTATTACTGCCACATTGGCAGAATCGACCGCTGTGCTATGGCGGCTGCTTCATATTATAGTCATTCGATTTGAATCAAACTTGACATAAAAGTGCTAGTGAAGATTTTTAGAAACCGTTATATCTAATCTTTTCAACAGTTTTCTGAAACTAAACTGTACGTTTTTTTCGCAATTACATTAAAAGTCAGTTTTTATTTTTAACTCCTCTAAGACATATGAAAAGCGTGCAACTAATAAAGAGATATAAATTTAGATTGGGCACATTACTTCAGTATAGAAAGGCATCAGTTCAAAATTGTTCTGATTTCAAAGCAGTTGAAACGCGTTCTTTATACATGGAGAGTGTTATTTCAAATTGTCCAGATGTTTGTAACGCACAGAAGGAAGCATCTCCGACTACATAAAGTATATATATTCTTGATCAGCTTGAAGAGCTGAGTTGATATAGCCATGTCCGTCTGTCTTAATGATTCTTAGTGAGAAAAACTTTTTTGTTTTCAATGCTATCGCTCCCAAATTTTGTACAGATCAATATTATATACTACCACACAATTCTATCAAGTTTGATTCAAATCGGATGACTATAGCATACAGCTGCCATAGGAACGATCGGTCCAAAATGTAGTTCTAGTGAGAAAAACTTTTTTGATGAATATATCGTATGGCCATATAACAAACTGGCCGCATATATCATGCTCCAAGGGTATATAAACTTCGGTAGAGCCGAAGTTAGCTTCCCTCTATTTTTTCATGTGAAGTATTGTGAAGAACTAAATTTCTATCTTATCTGAGTTTAGGCTTTAAAGACTTACAGATTACACAGGCCAACAAAATGACCAACTTTGTGAGGTGCAGCCCTGTTGATTTGAAAATATGATAAGTTTATGCTCACTGATTCCAAAACTGGTTTTGGTTTAGCTCCATCAGCTCTTGTTTCCACTATATGGCGGAAAAACGAAAAAGTTGAATTTTTGGCACTCTAGGATTTATGGAGGCCACACTAGACATGAATATTTGAGATTATGAGCTATTTGGGATATAGGACATTTCAATGCATTTTTAAAAAATCAAAGGATATATATAAGTTCAGCGGAAAGTGTCTAATTTGGCCTTTGAAGCCAGACATTTTTCGATTTATAGCATTTTTATCAAAATAAATCATCCCGTCCAGGCTAGCGCGGTTCTTGGATTAATATATTGCGCCATTTGAGACATATGCCCAACATATGATCTAATTTTGTGATTTTATGGCATTCAAATCAGTTTATTTGGCATAATTAAATTTAAGGGAGGAATGTCACCAGATACCCCCAGTGGCCGATATTTACATATAAACAATTTAAATGCTTGCCGAAGCTGAGGCCAAGAGAGTATAAGCTATTGGGTTCATGACGATATCTTCAATGATTCTAATACTGACACCTAATATTGCAGGGTATTTCTGCATCCATACGTGTATGATTAGTTCTTGAATGCGATTTTAAGTTGTATTACCAGATGATTTATCAGGCTAGCCATATAATTTGTACCTGTTACCATAGTAACTTTTCTGATATATCGCCAATATCGGCATACAAAATATCATATCGGAATAACCCTTATCTTCCAACAAAAATATCGATATATCGATATATTGATAAAATATTGACAACCCTTCTAGATAGTATAGCTGCCATACAAAGTATAGGTTTGTTAAAATATCTTAGTATGAAAAAGCTTTTTTGTTTTCAATGCTATCGCTCCCAAACTTGTTACTGATCAATATAATATGCTACCACACAATTCTGTCAAGTTTGATCCAAATCGGATGACTATAACATATAGTTGCCATAGGAACGATCGGTCGAGAAACTAGTTTTAATGAGAAAAACTTTTGTGATTTCAATGGTAGCATCTTTATACTTTTCAGCTATGAATATTTTCTGTTTCAACACCATTTTGGAGATTTTGATCAAAATCGCATGAATTTATCGTATAGTACAAACTGGCAGACATATGTCATGCTCCAAGAAGGGTATATAAACTTCGGTCGAGCCGAAGTTAGCCCCTCTTTATTTTTTGTAAATTTTTTTAACCTGTTGTTCTTTGACTTGTTTGTCCCTGATTTGTAGTCTAGTTGTCATTGCTCCCGTTCTATCAGTTGACTTTCCTAGCTAACACACTTTTATTTTCGGCAGTACCTCAAAATTCTCCGTACTTAAATTCGAAATTCCAAATCAATGGTTATTTTTGGTGCTTCTTCTCAAAAAATGAAGCGGCGCGTTGGGGCTGCCAAGTCCAGTGTGGCCGCTGCAGCAGTGGCTGGACCAGCGACTGGTATATCGCCAGGGAATTCTACGGCCTTGCCAGAGCGTCGTTTCAAACGTAAACGATTAACAACAACCAGCACAGTACCGTTAAGGACACGCGCCGCAGCTGGGGCTTTGGGGGGCTTGCATGGTGTAACGATGGCGGGCAGTCGTCTAGGCTTGGGCACGGGCGCGAGTGCGTCTCACTTGCTGTCGGCGCCATCCAAGGGTATTATTTGCTATAATCATCCTACCTTTTGTTGTCGCTCAGATGCACTAACATTGTTTCCCACCTACACCTCTCTCCTACGTTTCAATGAATTGCTGCAACAACAGAACCACCACCGCCAGTACCACCACGTCCTTTTCGACGGTGGGCCACCGCTGGCTCTATTACCAAGGCGTCTGTTTCCGCGCAAGGACTGGCCGGTGGTTCGGTGGCTCTAACTCCCGTTGGGTCTGCTATCAAAAAGAGTTCGCTGGCACGCAAAGTGGGCGGTGGTGGCGCAGCCAAGAGTAGTGAAGCGGGGCCTGGAGCAAGCACCAAGCGCAGGGTTAAGTTCTCCACCAACTTACATACATATCCGTCGACTACGAGTAGCAAAAAATCGGATCGCATTGGTGAGCTGCAGCTGAAGAAGCGCGTCAAGAAGTTAAAACGCAATCGGGTGCGAAAGGAGGGCGGAAGTGGTAGTGGCATACCCAGCGGTAGCAACTTGTCCACTCTAAGCCAGGAGATCAGTCAGCACGTTGGTGCCATTGTGGACGTAGAGCCGGAGGCCACGGCACGTGGTCGTAAGCGCAGTGCTACAACGATCCGCAAGTCACCTGGCGGAAAGACCCATTCTAAGATTGAAACTACAACCAAGTTGAAAAAGCAGACGCGCATCAAGGCTGACGGCGTCAGTGGGCCACAATTGCCAACAGCAACAACAACAACTGGCAGGAAGACCGTGAATCTGCGCCGCAGTCATGGAAAAATCTGATGGCGAAAAATCTAATGAGCAGTCCAAGGCACAGCAACAGCCACAGCAGGGTTTTAAGCGTCGCGTGGATACAGCCACTGGCGATGGTTTAGAAGGAGCAACTGCAGCCGAGTCTGAGGCGACCTCAACACCTGCCACGGATGCAGTCACAGTCACGTCTAAGAAGCGGGTAAACACACACCCACAAACACACACACACACACTCGCCCATCGCTCTTTTTTGGCTGTGCGCCCATTCGAAACTGTGTCCCAAACAGTTGCCAGCGGTCGCACACACCAAGTACAAACAGTTCCCCCAATTTTGCGAATAAATTAAGCATAATAATAAAAACAAAGAGAAAACATCCAAAGATCTTCAAGGCTTTTTTAAATGCAGTTGGTACAGATTTTAGAGGAAACTCTTGTTGTTGTTGTTGTTTTTTTAGTCTCTTCATCATCATGTGCTGTGATTGAAATTGTCGTTTCCCTCTAATTGTAGAAAATCACCGATGAAGCCGCCGCTGCTGCCAAAACCAATAGCGAAGTCATCACATCGGCGTCCGGTCCAAATACTTCCACACAAGCAGCCGCCTCCGCTGAGGAGGACGACAAGGACAAGGAAGATGATAAGGACGCCAAAAAGAAGAAGAACAGATGTGGCGAATGTCGTAAGAAGGTTGGACTGACTGGTAAGTGGGCGGTAAAGATTAACGGGGATTGCTGATCCGGAAAAAAGGGATAGAAAATCGAAAGATGTTTTTTGTATGATATTCATGGAAGCTTTAGAACAGGTTTCGGCAAAACATACATGCTGTTTTTAGCACTGCGTGTGTGTGTTTTAGACACGCGAGAGCGCGCTCAAATAGCACTTCTTTGGTGTTGCAAAAGAGAGCAGTATAAGCTCACCGCAGATCGGTGTTGTCTACAAAGTAGATAATAGCGTAACTTGCTTTAGATCGCAAAGGTACGACGTCACGTTACTAATTAAGAATTTCTTGTTCTGAATTCCACTTCCGCAAAAGCGGAGACAACCCCTGGACCTCCGCCGTACCTTTAACTTGCAATTTTTCATAAAGCCTTCCTCAAATTGAAAAATCACTAGTGTTTAGATCAGGGCTATAGTCGGTCCATTTTAAGCTTTAAAACTGGGGTCCACAAAAAGTTTTTGTGTTACCAGATCTTGCACAATCCGTAAATTTTCAGAAATGCGGCGATTCATAAAACTTACTTTCAGTAAGTCGATTGTTGATACTCTACACATCATTACATACATAAAATTCTTTTCATTTTAGATTCCAAAATCTCTAGAGATTTCTAGGACACCCCAGATATGGGCATTTCCAAAAAAAGGTCCTCCACTGAGACCAATAAAATAAAAGTTCTTCAATAATCTTTACCCATATCATTTCATTGTTCAGAAACATTTAAACACATATTAATTACCCATGATGAGTACATTTTAAGTTTGCTTTTGCCCAATTTTCAACATCACTTTTGACATTGAAATAGATCACTTGTTATCAGTGTGTCGCAAATCAAAAAAGTGCACCAAAAATTTAGTACAAACTGAGTTTAATGTTGGCAATTTAATACAAAAGAACTCAATTGGAATTACATTTTTTTCTTTTGTATATTTTTTAGCCGTTTAAAGTTGGTCACGTTCGACATCGTATGTGAAAAATTTTATGACTAAAAATAGTTCATACTGATCAATGCTTCTTATGGGCGTCTCTCTGACCCAATCTTCATAAGATTCATACAGTATGTTCAAGTCGTTCAGGAAAGAGTTATGGATTATGTCCAAAGTCTGTGAACCGGTTCGTAAGCTCCTCAACCCGGTTCAAAAGAAGTTTAAATTCACATTTAAATTTGGGTTGTCGATATTTCTCAAAATATCAATATTGATAATAGGAAAAATACAAATTTTCAATATCGATATTTGATATATCGCTTCCAAAAACATCGATATATCGATATTATCGTCATTTTCTAAATCTTACGAAACTGAAAAGCTTTTAAGGAACTACTTAACCATAAAACTGCTAGTGACGATTTCTAGAAACCGTTAAATCTAATCTTTTCAACAGTTTCTAATAGTTCAAACTACACTGTCCATTTGTTCACAGTACATTAATAGTCAGAGCTTCTGTTTCCTTAAACCTTAAAAGTGTGTACTCAAAGGAGATACAAATTTAGTTAGGCACACTACTTCGTATAAGTAAGGCTTCTGTTAAAAAATCTGATTTTAAAGTAGTACAAACTTTTTTTTCATGTGAAGTATTGTGACGAACTAAATTTGCATCTTATCTGAGTGTAGGCGTTAAAGACCTATTGCTTAGAAAAAATCAAGTGAAGAATTTAAGAGAACCCGTTGCCTAATTTCTTAAGTCATTCTGCTGCGGGTGTCTGTAAATCAGCGATTGTTACCTGATGCCCCCAGGGGCCGAAGACATTTCGCTATTTGCACATAAACAAGTTGATCGCTTGCCGAAGCTGAGGGCAAGTGAGTAAAGTATCGAGATGCACTTTCAGACAGTAAGAAGAATTCATCCGCACTAGCTCTCCAATATCCTATTGTGTTCATGACGATATCTTCAATATATTCTTACACTAATCATAAATGTATGATTAATTCTTAAATGCGATTTAAAGTTGTATTACCAGATGTTTTATCAAGCTAGCCATATAATTTGCACCTATTACCATAGTAACTTTTCTGATATATCGTTTATAAAAATATCGATAATCGCCAATATCGGTATACAAAATATCATATCGGAATAACCCTTATCGTCCAACAAAAATATCGATTTATTAATAAAATATTGACAACCCTAATCTAAATTATATTTTAGGCTTCGAACTTAAAATTAGGATTTTATGTTGGATACAGAGAGTGGATTGTTTTCCCGGCTCAAAACCCTATTCAACCGGTTTAAAAGTGATTTAGAGCCTGATCTCAGAAATTTTGTAAGCTACGAACTTAAAAATTTTCCGTTTCAAGAACGGTTCAAAAGCTGCTTGAATCAGATTAATTGTGGTAAGCCGAAAACAATATTTTTTTTTTTTAATATTGTGAAAGAAACGTATTAACAGAATTCTAAGAGCCCGAGCGACGAAGGGTATAAAGCAAGTTATTAAATAAACTTAAGTTACATGAATATATACATAACATTTTACCGCTTGATTTATACTGCGAAAAAATGTCACGTTCAACATGGCAAGTGTCGAAAGAGATAAATATTTGTAAATGTAAAATGTAAAATTGGCTATACAGCTCCTTCAACGGGGCCAAGCGAAGCTTCTCACAATATCTTGTCGTGTGTGCTTAAAATTTTTCGCACTAGAGAAAGGGACCAGCAGTTTAACGCCGAACCCGAACGGCAAAGTTTGAGAAGCTTTTTCATGGCTAGTTAATTCAAAGCTGGTGCCAATAGCTGGTGAAGGTGACCGCATGTGTAGAAGCTATTTTCTAAAGAAAGAAATTAAAACTTTTTTATTAGACGGTCCGAGGCGGGATTGAACACACTAAACCGGTGGGCTACACCCGGTCATTTATTTTGCTTATTTCTTCGATTAATTTCTAGATTTATCAATATTTTTAACGAATGTCGTATAGTTTTTTATGATGATCAAGTCCAGAGAAGTGAAGCTTCAGGAGATAAACTGTAGCAGCTTTAAAAATTTTAAGAAATAAAAAAGTGACTTTTTGAACGACCTTTTGACTAGATCAAAAAGTTATGATTTTGTTTATAACATTTTTGAAGGCTTTATTTATTTCTTGCCCCCGCCGCGCCTGGCCTTCTCATCACCGTTTCGGTCGTCGTATCCTACCGTCTTTCTAAGTTCCACTAGATATTTTTTAGGTCCACTCATTTTCTGACTTTTCTTGATCTAAGGAACAACATGTCATAATTAATAAGTCTGAAAACAAAGTCGAAGTCAGAGCAAAGGGCACTAGGCTCCACTCATGCAGGGCTCTACTAGTTATATAATATTAACGGCCCTGTTTCAAACTCAGAGTCGGTTTACGTGTCAACGCTAGATTTTCTAAATCTAAGATTGACAAATTTATATAAAAGATGAGATGAACATCTGTGGTAACAAGTCGTCTTTCGTCTTTTTGACGAAATGAATCCACTTGGCATTGAGAGCAACCGGTTTCAACTGTCACCTTCTACACTAAAGTTTACACGAAAACTCTGAATTCAGAGCCGCCCCGAATATCTTCAAGCTATGTACGTTCTGCCTTGATTCTCCGAAGTATCAGCAATTCCACTTTCTTCTCGAATGCATTTCCAGTTTTTAATTGTTTTTTCCTCCTCTTTTTCAGGTTTTCAGTGTCGCTGCGGTGGTTTGTACTGCGCCGTGCATCGATATTCCGATAAACATAATTGCACATTCGACTACAGAGAACATGGTGCACAGGAGATTCGACGCAATAATCCGGTTGTAGTTGGCGAGAAAATTCAAAAGATTTGAATTTCGATATTGTGCCAGTAACAGTAGCCGTAGAATGATAATAACCAACCTACACATAATAGTACATATACATAAATATATATACGCTACACACACACAGAGAGCATAATACTATACACCCACACAAACACACACACACACATCTATATAACTGTAATTGTAATGTAATTATAATGTAAACACACACAACAAACAATAGTACAGAGAAACGACAACCAAATACCCCGCAAAACAAAAACAAACTGAAACACCAAGCAGGAGGAGGAGATCATGATGCCACCATACAACACCTCTTGAACCAGACGCGTAACAGCGTTAGAAAGTGCCTGCTGAGCCTGGCCCCCAAATCAAAAAAACAAAAACAAAAACAAAAAAACAACACCAAACCAACAACTCTCTTCTTCCCCACTAAAAACTACTGTTGAAATCATTTTTGTTATTCCAAACTTAAGTTAATTTTTTGTTTTTGCCAATTGGTTTGTATAAAATCGCACACAACATTTACAACGACAACAACCAGCACACAACAACAAGAACAACAATTGTTTCAAGTTTACACAACGCAACAACTTTTAAGCAAGACAATGTGTGTATTCTGTTTTTGTAATTTGTTGTGGTGTTTAAATGCAAAGAAAAAATATACAAAATGCAAAAAAACGCAAAACAAAACACAAAATTTTAACACAAAATTCTTCTTAATTCTTAATTATCAGCTACTAAATGGAAAGAAAAAACAAAAACATATTAATTAATTAACTATGTATATGTATTAAAAGAAACTAAAAATTATGGCAAAATTTAAGCGTAAAAAAACAAAATCCCATACAAAAAAAATATGTGAAAAAAAAACAAATGAAAATGAAAAGGTTTAGAGCTCCTTCTACTTTTTGCTAAAATGTACGACCACACAACTAAATTTAGAGAGAACCGAGAGAGCAGCAGCAGCAAATGGGAGCTAACCACTCCAACTTATACATATATAAATATTACATTTAACTAGTAAATCAAAGCAGGCGAATGCAGTGTAAGTGACGCGTTTTTGATTTTAGTTTTTGCCCTCTGAAAAAAGAAAAGAAATATCACTGAATAAGAAACATAAAATTAAATTGATTTTGATTTGAAAAAAAAAATAACAAAAAAAAAAACAATACAATTGATAGGTTTTTTTTTATTGCTTTAAGCGTTATTTAGTTTTTCTTTGTTTATATTAAAAAAAAAATGCGTACACAACAAAACATTTTTATTTTTGCTTTCCTCTGTCTCTTTAGTCTTATAATTAAAAAGTTTTATTAAAACGATTTATAAATACATATATATAGATATATACACATAGAAATAAATTAATTTTGTTGTTAAAACCCACACCACCACTTCCGTCGTCTAAACATTAAAGTAAACAATTTAATTAAAGAAAAACAAAATGAAACAACTTGACCATTTCAATAGAAACATTTTAAAGATAAATCAAAGATCAAATTAAATATATATACTCACATACACATGGCACAGTGAAAGCTTCTGATAAAACTAACGAGAAAGATTCATCTAAACCAAAAAATGTAAGGTTTTTAAGTATGTATTGTCGATTTATTTACCTTTAGGAGCTCGTTAAGGAATGCCGAGGTGTGAATTGAAATTTACTATTACCCCTACAATTTTTTTGGGGTAATTGCAAATTTCAATTTTCAAAAACATCACTTTAATTGAAATGATAAAAAATTGCCTTTGAAAGTTTTAAATTCTCTAAATTTTGAGTGATCGAGATACTTTATTTAAAATTACAGTCTGCATAGGAAAACACTGTGATTAGACCGAGACGGACATTGTCTCAAACGTCTCTCATTTTGTTCAGCTGAATTATTTCTGAGTGAAATTGTTCGACCTTGTCTATAATTCCTCGACTCTGCTCTTAGATACTATTTAACAATTCCGATTCCGCATTATTTGAATGGGAAAAGTTTCTAAATGTCTTCAAATGAGAGAATAATACCGAATCCAGAACCACAACCAAAACCTGTACTAAACCAGTTAAGGCCCATACTGAACACGGCAAATCTGTAGAGATTTTGACCTCGACCTTTATTTGCAAAACGCTCAAACGCCGTCGAACTTCAAGAGATATCGTTTTCTTATTTAAAAATCTAGTTAGAAGGTCCATCTCCTCATACAGGGTTGCATCAAAGACATTAGAATACGATTTTTCGGTGCTGGCTTTTCAACTGGCTTTTGGCTCTCCTGAAATTTTTTCGAAAGCCAGAGAGAGGGAGCACTCTAGAGCCAGCCGCTTTTTTGTAAGCATTCAGCGACAGCCGACGACCGTAAGTGTGCTCACATATTCTTAAGAATTACTCACACAAGCAAGTGCATTCTATTTTTAGATTTTATGCTCTCAACTTTTTGTGAGCGGAGAGAGCGCGAATTTTGTCGCGGCATAGTGCAAAACCAATGTATGGCCGTTCGGCATCTTAGAGATTATATTGGTCTTTGGTTGCATATCTTAAAATTTTGTTCCCATTTTCAAGTTATGACTTAATTTAAAGATTAATTGAAATTTTTTGATTTTGTTATATGTTTTACAATGCGTTTTTAAATTATCAGACCTGCTCCCGTTTTCGATTTCGATCAAATCATGCGGAATCGTAATTGTTAAATGTTCTCGCTTCTTAAACTCGACTGTTTTATTCGGCTTTTAGCTTCGAAATCCCATTTACCATAATTCGATCCTTTTGATGGCAAATAGATGGGACTAAACTCTTTAATAGATTCTTTGAAATCACAAACCGCACACATTCTGATCAATCGGATTCGGAAACGTGAACAGGCAAATCATGTGCAATGGAAATTGTTAAATTTAACCGCTTCCAAAAAGCCTTTTACCATTTGCCTTCATTCGACCCTCTTGATGACAAAAAGATTTGCCCGAATTCTTTAATCGTCTCTTAGAAATCACAGCTCTTACCAATTCCAATCAATCGAATTCGAAAACGGGAACTGACCTGAATGTTTACATTTCCGTAATCCATATTGCTCCTTAAAATTGTTTGGTTTGGTGAAATTTGCTAAATCTCTTTCCCAAACACGAGAGATTTAAAACCAACCGAAATGAATTTGGTAGAATTTGGTTGGAAAAGAAAATCCTAGAACATTTTAAGTCAAAATTGTTTAGTTCTTTCGTTGTTTCTGATCAAAAATTTGACAATTTACCTGTGTCTGCGGTTGCACTTCGGTTTGAAGGTATTTGTCTTTAGAAATATGTCCGGTTACTAGGTCAAATGACGAAAGCTCAGCGATTTGAATTTAAAGGCCTCGTAAAGTAAAATTTTCATACAAAACTGTTGGAAGTAAAGTAAAAGTTAAATCACAATAAAATTTTCATCAATATGATGTAGTAACCACACTTATTCTTGTCCCTTCACATTAGAAGTCATGCTAGTTAAGCTAAATCTACAGATTGCCAAGGACAGACCCGATTTTGTCGTTTTTCCCCATCGAAATAATGTTGTTAATTTTTTGTCAAAAGATTTCGATGGAAACTATCTTGTTGATTTCTCTCGAAGTAATCAGGCATGTTCCACGGCAACCTTTCGAAAGTGGAATTGATTCATGTTCCCGCAACACCAAAACGAAAAAGTTTTTGCTTGTTAGTCGGTGGAATGAAAAGTAATTGCCAAATTACGCACTCTTAAAGTTGCTAGATGTACAAAAAGTAAATTTTTCTTAATTCTGTGATCAATTTAGAAATTGCTTGAGAAATTTTATTGGTATTCTAGCCTTTAATTGATTTATAAAGATTTTTTTTGTTTAATGTGTCCAGAATTTGGCATTGCCCAGCCAAACCGAAAAGTGAAACCTAAAAGTCAGCCTCTCTCATTTCCGACTGTTTCATTTTCGATCGTTTCGCTTGGAATTCTGGTTTCTCTTTTGTGTATCTAGTGCCATTCTCGCTTGGTCCAGTGGATTGCGAAAAGTAAAAAGAGAGCAATTTCGTTCGAAATTGAGAACACAAAAACAAAACCGAAGCGGAATTGCGTTCCATTTACTTTTCAAAAAGTAGTGGAATTGAGAACATGCCTGAATGTTCTATTTTTAAACTATTAAATTCGATCGGTATAATTCCTGATTTTTAAAGTTCCACTATAAGGTCTAGATAAGCTTAATATGAAACTGTATTAAAGAAAATTTAACATAGAAGCACACTTTGCTGCGTTGTCAACATTATACTTAGATATTAGTCAGCTGTTTGCTGCGCCGCAGGGTATGTTAGATTTTCTTTGACTGTATACTTCTAGAGAATGTCATTCAGGCCTGTTCTCAATTTCATAAACGATTAGGTGACCATCATATCTACGGTTATTGCTTTAGTTAAAACCGCCAAGTGGATTCAACTCGTAGCAAAACGAAGCCTTGATCTAGTAAATACAGATTTCCTTGCCACCTTTTGTATGGTGTAAAATTGTTAATTCAAACGTTTATACGAAAACCGAAATGGAATTGAGAACAGATCTGACCATCTTTATGTTAGATTCATGCATTAGAAATCCCTTCAAGTCCAAGTGAAGTAACTGAGATCCCTGCATAAACGAATCGTACGTCCGTAGGCCCTGTCTGAAGGTCTTCAGGACTAATTAAGCTTGAGCTTATTTATTTCGTTTAAATTCCATATTTAAGTTCTTTCTGTGGAGTAGCTTAGAAGGATATTGACGATGCAGGTATACTATTTTAGTTCATTCAGAAACTGGAACATAAATTGAATTTTTTATGTAAAATAAACCACATATTCCTGCAGATATAAAAGTTGAAACCTTATGCATTGGCATATCTAATTATCATGTTACGAAGCAAAACAGTTTTGATGTTTTGAGCAGTCTTTTTTAAAAATTGTTTCATATTGCTTAGGCTAGAATGACACATTCAATTTTTCCACACACACACATTCAATTTTTCATTGGCGAGTCAAAGAAAGTTCTTAAATTAGTCGCTCAATGCTTTGAATGGAAAATGAAATAACACGCACCAACGACGAGAATTGTCCGTAAAAATTTTATGAGTCATTTTACCCTTATCATTCTGCAATTAATTCCTTAAAATTTTCATTTCACATTCAGATTTTTTTCTTTCAAATGGAATTTTCAATAATTAAATTTCGAGATAATTGGAATCATTCGAACTATAATGAACGAAAATTTTAATAAATCAGTTTCAGGTAGGGAAACGAAAACTAGGTTGAGTGTAAAAGTTTGGTTGCTGGATCACATTCTGCGTTTTATACATACAATTTGAAACTACTTGTATTCGTGCAGGCAAATTCAGCTGGTTAAGGCCTTTACTCAGATGAGATAAAAATTAAGTTCGGAACACATAAAGTGAAACACTTTTGAATAGTTTTGAAATCGGTTAACTTTCGAACAATAAAAATATTTTAAACGAAGTAAAATTGTCGAAGTCAATTTATATCTCATTTGAGTACCAGACCTTCGATTATCAGAAGAGTTGTCGAAACATCGATATCGAAAAACTTTTGACGATATTTTTATGAATACTTTTTTTTTATTTTTGGACAAAAAAAAAGGGCTTCTCTTAGGTTTTCAGTAATACTAATAATGTCCAAGAGAATGCCTTCAGAAAACCTCCCTTTTTTGTGGCCGAAACTAACAAAAATACACACCAAAAATATATTCAACAAGTATTCGATATCGATATTTCGACATCCCTAATTATCAGTATATACGATTCTACACATCATTGCGAATTTTTAATTCAAAATTTTGTATTTCAGAACCGAAAGCTTATCTCGTTCTTTAGATTAACGATCAATTAAAAGCAAAGAAAACTATATCTTCAAAAAGAACCAAACGGACGGAAATGGATGATTTGAAAAAAGCTATGCTAAATGTTTGCCAAAAATGATTAAAAACAGCGAGAAAATAATGGTTTTTAAATTGCCAAGAGAGTAAATAGGCCTTCAGTCGCTGGCTAGCACGCTCACTCTCGTTGACAATCGCTGATTTAAAGATATATGACAAGTGTAAAGGCAGCTTAGCTGTTTGGCATAGTTTAGAGATTAAAATCGAAACGAATAAGGGTTTAGCTGTATAAGGGCTGTTGAATATCGTATCCTTAATAGTATATGTACTTACCACGACCACTTACATTGTAACCCTTATTTGTTTCGTATTTGCTTCATATTTTCGTGCCCCTTTTACATTTTTCAAAACTATCATCTGAATCAAGGTGTACTAAACAAGGTAGTCTCACTCGCTCTCTCACATATATTGTCAAAGAAGCTACAAGCTCTAAGTAAACACAAAAAAATTCGTCCGCCGCAATGCTTCGCTTACAACAGTTGGTTACTGACTGAAATTTAACAAGTTGTCAAGAGACCTTGGTCCGAATATGGCTCGAGTTTCTGCACGAAAAACTGAACATTTTTGTTTTTATGCAGTTTCACTTTACGTTTTCAATATATTTGTTTTTATTCATTAATATTTTCACTTCTTTCTGAGCGTCTGAAGTTAGAGCCGAGAGAGAAAACTTAAAAAAGCCGGCGGATCATTCTGTTGTTCACATGTATAAAAAGCCGAAGTCAGTCGTGTTTTTATGCAAATGCGAGCCGCGAGTTATGGTTGTGTAAATCGGTGAACACTGTATTGCAAGTAAAACGTCTGTTGTCTGGAGAGAGCTCTCTTGTTCACCTACACAAGCGCACATTTATGTGCTCTACATTTGGCCGCCTTTGATGTACCCGCTGAACCAGAATATCGTAAAAAACATCGTTAGCGATACTTACGCGAAACGTCAACGTGCAAAACTGTCGAAAGAAACACTCGCAAACGATCCGCAAATGAATCACCTGTCGCTCAGTTTGTGGCAGAGAAAGTTTCGTTCTTGATAGCTTGCAAAAGATTCGTTTGCCAGCCTTTTTCGGTAGTTTTTGCAAGCCTTCTTCGGTATCATTTGTGGCTTACTTTACCAATCGATTGCGAGCCTTTTTCGATACAACAGCATCGGTTGTTCGTTTTCCGTCAATATCATTTTTCTCCTTATTCACGTTTCATATTCAATTTGACGATACTTTCGCCTGTAGTATCACTTTTGAGCTCGAATACGATAATTTTACGATACTCTCGCTTGACATTCGCTTCGTGGTGCAGTGGGTATATACATTTGTGGCTACAAACAGTTGTCTCGCTCTAGCATATGTACACAATGATCCCTGCTTGTTTGGCACATAACAGACGGACACTCAAGACTTCCTAGAATTTTTGTATCAGCAAATTGTGTTCCTGTGAATCCAACAATTTGAAAACTTAATTAAAATCAAGAATTACTGAGTACTAATGAAGAAGCGAAAACTGCAAATCACAATCCAAGTCAAACATGTTTCTATTGAATTGTTTCAGCTCTTAGGGTCTTAGGTTTTATCTATTCACATCAAAATAAATGTCAAAACTCTTCTACGTCTAAGGGAAAGTTTATTGCTTAGTGGTTCAACTTTTTCCATTAGTTAGAGGGAGTTTGGTCCTTGGTTGTTGTATTATCTCCGGGTCTTATTCGTTGGTATACAACATGTGACTCTGTTTCTTATCAAAGAGGAGGGCAAAGCAATAGTCAACCATAATAAAATAAAACGTTTCAATAGACAAGTCAACATAAATATATATAAAAACTGTACAAAACATTTTTTGAAAATAGTAAAACAATTACAAAAAATCAACAAGAACAGCAAAAATGTCATTTTAATTTTAATAAACACTATTTTTTAAATGTTTAAACTTACAAACGAAAATTAAAAAAGCCAGAAACCTTTCAAAAAAATTATTAAAACTCACACTTACATACGTATATCATAATTTAACACACTTTAACATTAATTAGTAAAATTTTATGCAAATACAACACACAATTTTTAACTAAGGCCTTGCAGGACAATGTTTCAAATATTAAAAAATAAACACAAACAGATTTTTGAAACTTGAGCAAAAGCAAAAGTTATGTAACCCAGCCGTGATCCCATTTTTGCAATCTAAAACACGACATGGAAGCGCGGCTGACCATCTAGTTTACTTTAATAATAATTATAATTTCAAAATGCTTTGGTGTGCTTTTTAGTTTAGTTTATAACAAATATATGAAAAAAAAACGAAATAAGAAAGAAAACAGTTATTATCAATTATTAATCAATTTTTAAATATTAATCACGCGTTCGTTTATATTATTATCAATGTTTTTGTCATTTTTGTTGTGTGCACTTTTTAGTCACTTTTGCGCTTACACAAAACGTTCTAACTATTTCTCCAACTATCCCCAACAGAATCCCTTTCGTTCTCTGCTCTTTTGCAATTGCCTAGCCGAATTTGGGTATATATGAATAATGTATGTATATCAAATCAGTTCACGTAACACATAACGAAATTAGTTTGTCTAAGCGTATGAATGGGAATATTGAATTTGAATGCATCAATATCTTATGTATAACTTTATAAATATTGTACTAATATGTAATTGTAATATCTGCAACAAAAAGTGAACATATATATTTAACAAATTGAAATGGTAAAGCTAGAAAATCTAAATAGAAATAGAAATATATATATGAGCCTGCGAGATGGCCGACACACATATATATATATGTAAGAGCAACAACTATTTTAATTAAATTTAACAAAAGGCATAACAAAATACAATAAAATAAAAACAAATGACTTAAAAAAGGAAAAGAAAACCAACCACAAAGAAGAACAACAAAAAACAAAGCAAAAAAAATAGTAAACAAAAAATTGCAAATTTATATAGTAGTACATAGCTGGAGAAATGTTCAATAATAAATGGCAACTATATAATTTTTCAAAATCAAAACATGTTTTTATTTGTATCTAACTCTTTCCACACGCTTGGGTATTTTGTGTTGTTTGATTTTTTCCACCCCATCCCACGCCAAGGTGCTAAGTAGAGTAGAAGAGGAGCTGAGCTGGGTTTGTTTCTAATGGCATGGGGGTTGTTCCAACTGCAATAGCAATCAAGCAAGTGTTCAATACATAAAACCATTGTGCTTACACTATCCTGCATACATTTTGTTATAATTACACTACTTGCATCAGCTAGCTTTATCAGTCAGTCAAAACGGAATCTTAGCCCGACAATTGGATAATACAAATAGAAATCAATATTACAAAAAACGAAAATTGGGAAAATTAGCATACAAATGCTTAGCTCTAAGTTAAAAGCAGATATATATATTGATATATATAAATAAAATCGTGGAAATAAAAAGTGCAGCCGTAATGTCATGAAAATTAATTACTTCTTAAGTATAAATCGTATATATAGACTATATATCTGATAAATGAGAAATCGCTAAAACTGATAAAATTAAACCTAAGTAAAATGAAACAACAGAAACAAAACAAACAAAAAATTAACGAAAAAAAAATCAAGAAAATACAAAAAGGAAGAAAATGGAACTAATAAAGAGAATTATTCTGAGAAATATAACCAATGTGTTTGTTTTAGGAGTAACAGCTTTTCAGGGGGCATGCTTTTGATATTTTTATATGAGGACAAGACGAAATACCTTGTATCCGCGGACAAAAAAGTCCTTTGCGTCTTGGCACAATCTGTTACAATGGGAGAATACAACTTTAAAGTTGTAGAGGATTTTGTTTACCTCGGAACGACGATAACCAGCGACAACAACATCAGTCTGGAAATCCGACGAAGGATCACTCTTGCAAACCGATGCTACTACGGGCTAAGTAGAGAGCTCAAGAGCAGAGACCTCAAGCGAAGAACAAAATTAGCCCTATACAAGTCGCTTATCATCCCAGTCCTGCAATATGGCGCAGAAGCATGGACAATGACAGCAGCAGATGAAGCGGCGATTGGCGTGTTTGAACGAAAGATTCTTTGGAGGATTTATGGACCTTTAAAAGTTGGCGATGTTTTCCGCATTCGAAATAATGACGAACTGTATGAGCTCTATGAGGACACCTATCTGGTCAAGCGCATAAAGCAACAGCGGCTGCGCTGGTTAGGACATGTCACCAGGATGGACAAAGAAGCTCCAGTAAGGAAAGCTTATTATTCGAAGGCGGCTGACTACTGAGGAAGAGGCAGGCGGGGAAGACCTCGACTAAGATGGGATGACCAGGTTCGGGCAGACATTGCCAAGCTTGGTGTGACCAACTGGTCCCAGCTCGCACGGAGCAGAAGCGACTGGCGGACATTGATTGCAGCGGCCGGAACCGCCGACGGGTTGGGTGGAAACCACGGGCCCAAAAAGGAAAAAAAGTCCAAGTTGGTCCTATTGGTGCCAGAAGTGAAGTAAGTAGAAAAAGCATTGCGATTCGGATTCGGCGTTAAGCTGTAAGTTCCTTTCTCTAGTTCAAAAACTGAAACACAAAAGCAATGGGATTGAGAGATGCTTAGCTTAGCCGTTTGGGCTATTTATTATACAATTGAAAAGTTTATTATAATTTTTCCCAGAAGTTTCCAACGCATAGAAGGAATCATCCGAGAGACGACTGACTGACATGTTATCAACCCACAGCCAAAACTGCTTATCCATGGCTAGACCTTCGTTTAGTTATGCAGGCGCGCACTAAGAAAGAAAATTTTAAAAATTTCTCCGCGAAATGGGTCAACAAGTCAAAGAAAAGTTTGTATGGAACATGATAAACTGTTTTGCAGGGTTTGTCCCGAATGTAATAGGACTCATTTTCGTCCGCCGCGACTGTACTTCGGAGCGTGCTCGCACCGACTCCATTCGGTAGAGGGCGTTCCTAGCTAACGAACGAGCGGCTGGTCAGTTTTTTCCGAGCACCTGGAGAGCCAGGACAGGCATTTTTGCCCACCGTGTTTCTGTGAGTGGTGCAAGCCGGCAAGAGGTACGCGATTAAATTCTGTGTGAAACTCGGTAAATCTGCAACAGAGACGTTTGATATGATCAAGCAGGCTTACCCAGATGTTTCTTTAGCAAGAAGTGGTGTGTTTCGGTGGCACCAGGCCTTTTTGGAGGGCCTGGACGAGGTCGTCGATGAAGACCGTGCTGGAAGACCTTCGACAAACACCGACAATGTAACTCGTGTGCGCAATGTTTTGAACTCAGACCGTCTGTCAAAGCTGCCGGGATCAGATGACTACTTCTTGTAGCTGCCAATAGAAAACTGGAGTCTTGAAGATTCCAAAAGCGATTCATTTTAAGAACATTTTCTTCTGACTTACAGCTGTGAATAAAATAATAGCACCACCACCATAAACAATTTTTAAATAGTTACCCAACTTACATTTAGGAAACTTTAAGCACATTTTTAGAAATGAAAGACTCTTACAAACCTGGGAATAAAAAATTATATTTTTTAACGTTTTTAATTTATTTAAGGAACTTTATAGAAATTAAATTGACTGATGAATAAAAAAATAATAGCACCACTTTTCAAAAATGGATTTCAAATTAAAAAAATTACCAATAAGTTACGAACTTATTAGTTAACAGTTTTGAACTATTAATACATTCTAAATCTATATATATATCATTTAATATTTAGTACACTTAAAAAAAATCAATCTATACGGGATCAAATCAATCCCAAGCTGTAATGAAAACAACGTAATCCCGGATATGCATGAACCGATCAGAAAGAAGATTGAGTTGATCCGCCTTTTTTGATCCCAAGAAAGATTACATTTATCCGGGGGTAATCCTTTAAGAGATTGAAATAGCAAAAAATTAAAGAGCAAAAAATTGGACCGCGATTTAATCCCAAAGCTGAATCATTTTTAGCATGTCCTCATTAACTTCAAACTTGGTCTATTTAAGACTTCTGAAAAAAACAAAGAAATAAAATATTTTTGTGCTCAACTGGGTTTGAACACACGACCACGGGCACTGAACTCTAATGGAATGTCTATAAGGCTACACAGAAAAAAAGTCGAGATAATTTCAATCTTTCAAATCTTGAGTAAGCCCGAGGCTTGAAAATTCAACTCGACTTCCAGGATCTGTACACAATTAATCCTATAAGATTGAATGCCTTTCGAACTTGATCATTCCAAATGTGCACTACTACTCCCTTTTGGGATCACATGACCATAAATTGGAGAGCGAGAGCGAAGAAATATAAGTAGCCTTTTAGACACGCAGCAACAACCGATAGAGTTGGTGGTGTGTGATGAAATGCCATTCCATTCATGTTCAGTGCGCTCATGGTCGTGGGTTCAAATCCCAGTTGAGCACAACAATTTGTATATTTATTTTGGCCTCGCGGAGGAACGGAAAAAAAGAGTTGTCTTACCTCAAATTAAAAAGTCAAACATGCCAAAAATGGTACAGCTTTGGGTTGGGACTAACCAATCTTTCCTTTTTTTTTTCTAAAATTTTTTTGCCAATTCAATCTCTGGGAGGATTACCCCGGGATAATTGTAATCTTTCTTGGGATCAAAAAAGGAAGATCAACTCAATCCTTTTTCTGATTGGTTCAAGCATATCCGGGATAACGTTGTTTTCATTACCGCTTGGGATTGATTTGATCCCGTATGGATTGATTTTTTTTTTTGAGTGTACATACTTATATTTCTTCGCTCTCGCTCTCCGATTTATGGACATGTGATCTCGAAAGGGATTGAAGTAGGCACATTTGGAATGATTCAAGTTCAAAAGGCATGGGTCAATCCTTATAAGATTAAATTTTGTAGAAAATGTAAAAAGATTTAACATATCTCAGTGTACTTTATTGGCTATAACAGCTGCGCAGCTGGAATCAACTCAGTCCTGACAATTTTTAGGGGAATTTCGGACCAGGACTCTGTAATTTCTTCCCAAGGTGATCCGATAGTTTGGTTAGCTTGGAAGCAGCAACTGCCTTCTTGAAACACAGATTTTCGATGGGATTAAGGTCAGGCGACTGAGCACGCCACTTTAAAACGTTCACAGAGTTTGCCCTCAACCATTCCTTTGCTTTCATGTTGGTGTGTTTGGGGTCATTGTCCTGTTGCAAGACCCATACAAGTGCTGATTCATGATGGTTTTTAACCAATGTATTAGACTTACCCCATAGTAGGAGAAGCGGGTCCCTTCCATTACACTACACCCTCCATGCTATATGCTTTTTGTAGTGTATTTGGGTTTGTATTCTGTGTTCGAGATCCCTTTCCACCAAACATAACCACTTTGGACTCATCTGACCATACACCCAGAGAAATCTAGCACGAATCGGCGAGACTGAAATCGGCTTCAATTTAGATTTTTTTCTTCTTGATTTTTTAAGACGAAAACTGCTTGCATACGAGAAGACAATCGATCTTGACTTCCAACCTGTGGGCGAGGGAAGTGCGGGGAGCCATAAGCGAAGAGCGCGAGCAAAAAATGAGAACAAATCTCGCTCTTGCTCTCACCGTCGCCAACGCTTCGGCTGTCACGAAGGTGCAAACAGCGAAGGCAGCTTTAAAATTGGCATCTTTGCCGCGTCGGTAATCAATTGAATGTGAAAAGCCAACGAAGTCGGAAGTGATTAAAGTATAAATTAACAAAAAACACAATGGATGATGCACACAAACACGTACAGCTTCTTAACGAGTTTGAATGAAAAGAGCGTTAAAATATTTAAATGGTAAGTAAAAGTGCTAAATTTTAAATTTACATATGTACATACATATACAAATGCATTCAAAAGAAGCGGCCGACGCGCTGTCGCTATGTATTGTGTGTATGTATACATATGTAAGTATCGCGTTTTTAATTTGTGTTAGTGTTCGTACTTCCGTGTTTTAGCGTTGAGCAATTTGTGTTTGTGTGCATATGCAGACATATGTTTTCGCATCATCTGCTTTATCCGTATCGCTTTAGTAAATTATATTTATCGGTATTCTATACAAATTTTTTGTTGTGTATGTTTTATTTTATCTCTGTTTGTAATGATCGTGCTATTTTGTAATTATATTCCAGATTGAAATTGCGAAGTGGGACAACTTCACGGAGAAAATTATTCCTATTAATTCCGAAAAATTTAACAACGAAACGTGCAAATAACTGCTAGCCGGGGTGGCAACAACAGTCGGTAAGTGTTAAAATTATTTTTAACTGTTATTAGATTTAATATTACAACAAATTTTTACTAAATCAAAATGTTTCTATTTTTTGGCAGATGCTCAGTATTATTATATTTGCTTCATCCTGCTCAGCTTTGTCGTACTGCCGACGGCAAGATTACGCATTGAGAGTGGCAAGAAATCTGCGAAGCCAACCATCGCGGATGAGCACGAACTTTCGGCTATTGCCGCTTAATGACTAAAAGCGACGCATTGAGAAAATTACAACGGAAAACGTATTAAGAATTAAGTATATATAAGCCTTTTTTGATTTTGATTAACAATAAATATAATTAAATAAAATTAAGACTTTTTATGCTTACAACCAAGAAGATCTATGCTTGGTTTCGAGACTTTCCATGCTTACAACCAAGTACATCTCCTCTTGAGGTGAAGACTTTTCATGCTTCTTTTCAAGAATATCTATTCTTAAATTCGAGACTTTCTATGCTTGATATGAAGCCGACTTAATTTCAAACCAAGAATTTCAGTCTCAGAAATTCGTGCTTGATTTCAGTATTTTCGGCTTGGATCCAAAACTTCTTGCGCTTAGTAATGTGAGTGGCGTTTAAAAAGTGGTATCTTTTTGGGCTGCAAGCTGTTATGTTATGTTGCCTAAGACATGTGCGAACTGCAGTTTTGGTCCGTCGCATTTATTTCAAGCTTTTAAGCTTTGAAGCTCGGTAGCAGGCTTGAAGGGATCCTTTTTGCTCCGACGAATCAGTCTTTTGACATGAAAGGGGTCATAGATCGTTTTTGTACGCGTGTTTCAATCTTTTCCCCATAGTTTACGGCGTTTTTAATCATTTTATTGAAACTTCTCTGTTTTTCCGTCAAATATCAATATTTGGATAAGATCGCAATTATCCGCAGTGCAGTGCTTTCCACGTCCCATTGTAATGATTATTTATAACTTTTATGATAGAAATAATGAAATCTTAGTCAAAACTAATGAAACGTGCTTTCAACAAAGGCGATTTCGCGAAATATACGGAATTCACTAAAAAAAAGGGCTAATGGTGCTATTTTTTTTTCGGGCTTTTTTTTTAAATCCCAAAAAAAAAATATAGACAGAAATTTGAAGAACGGTAACAAAGTTTTTGTTAATGGGGCATACTAAACAATATAAAAAAATCAAAATTTTAAAAAAATCAGAACAGTAATCGCATTTTTTTATATGAAGAACAAGTGGTGCAATGATTTTTTCGCAACTGTAAGTCTACAAAATATATAGTTCAGTGTATATAAAAGTCGACGTTTTCTTACTTGATAAAAAGATAAAGATAAATTATATGGCAGCCATTAGCACAATAGAAAGCTTATTTTTAACTAGATAGCACCTCTGATTTGGATGCTATGTACTCCTTAGCATGCCAAGGCCGAAAAATGCTTGTAAGGTTAAATAAGTCAAAGTATCTAACATTATTTTAAATACTCAGCTTTCATCAAAGCATTCAACGCACTTGGTTAACTTTTGATCATGAGTTTTAATTCTGCATTAATTTTATTTAGCATGTCAATTTCTCTTAATAAATCTAATAGGAGCGATCAACAACTGCCAGTAGCCGCTAATGGAGTAATTTTCAGTTTGCCCTAAAAATGAAAACAAATTGCAATCTGCGATTATGCGCAGTAAAATGTTGTATAGGCGCCGGGAACACAACACAAACACATACACAATTCCATATTTATCTCCAGCGGAGACTTCTGCCATGATCAGTTGCCCAGACACACTCGAAGCGAACGCACACACTCCGTGAAACTTAATAAAATTTTCTGACCTCAATTGGAAGTCAACAAATATGTCAACCATACAAACCGGTGAGTGCCAGTGGAGCCAGCAGATGATAAACAAGCGAATCATGTGATGGCAAAGAGAGTGACTCTTATCTAACTGATTAAATGCAAATAAGCCAACTTTTCCAACTTATTCCATAGTGCTGGGTACGATTACACCAAATCTGTTGGGCCGCACACTTACTCACGAGCATGTGGCTCTCGATTTCGAGCATTTCTATAGGCCACCGCCGGCGGATTTTGAGAGCGAGCTGAAGGCCAAGATAAGCATGTCCACGTTGGGCTATGTCCGTCTATATCCGTATTCGAGCAAGGAGAATGTACGCTTCTATGACGAGGAGGCGCTGGAGGCGGCTAAGAAAGATGTGTTGCTCTACAAGAAACATGGAGGCGGAAGTATTGTAGAGAACAGCAGCTATGGACTAAAGCGCAATCTAGAGTTCATAGTGGATTTGGCCAAAAGTACGGGTGTACATTTCATAGCTGGCACAGGACATTACATACATGCCATGCAAGACGAAAGCCATGCCGGGCTGAGTGTAGAGCAAATGTGTGATTTATATACCAAGGATATTATCACTGGCATCGAAGTCAATGGTCGGATGGTCAAGTGTGGCTTCATCGGGGAGGTGGCCAGTGTGTATCCGGTGCATGGTGAGTGTAAGAGTAACTAATACATTGCTAGGCAATGCTAAAAGATCTTTATTGTGTGTTCAGAAGAAAACGACAGAGATTCGCACTTTAATCAATCCTAAGCGCTGCCTGTCTTTTCGGTTTAATACAAGACTTTGAGCATTGTTTCAAGCCTTTCTTCTAGGTTTTGAATTACAATCAAGTACATACATACGAGTCGTACTGTAAATTTCAAAGCAAAAGTCCGGACTAAATCTATTTTAATTAATTAATAAATTCTCCCAAGCAAAAAAAGTGTTAAGTTAATGTTAATGTTAAGGATGTACATCGGTTCATGATGTAAGCATTAATTCCGAACCAACTGAGTACTTCTGAGAAACTTTACATAAGTTACTCAATGTTAACCAAAAGTACTAAATTTTCTATCGATATGTCGATGCGTTCACCACTATACTTAATATTAACATAACATTGATGGAAAATTTAAAAGTGGAACACCAAAATTTGTTGATGTACATGTATGTGGCAGTGAAACTGGGATATAAAATAGATTCCTTATGTTATAATGATATGAAAATAGTATTTACTGTGTCTGTGTCCCTTACTGTCTCGTTCAAACTTCATTTCTCTTCGTATTCATTTCTCTCTTTTAGTCTTTTTTCCAACCTTCTATCTTTTTCCGAAATCATTCCATCTTTATTTTTTATCAACAACGCCTCAACAGTCAACAACGTCTTGCTTGCTCCCATTACTTGCTCTTGATTTTTCCTCACTTTATCTTGTTACTTCTGTTTTCTTTCCCGATTTTATTCCTTTGTCATGTTTTCTCCTTTGGTCTCCCACCATTCCTATACTCTTTCAATATTTGAAATATTTGTATACCCTTGCAGAGGGTATAATAAAATTGTCCATATGTTTGTTAGGCATAAAAGGAAGCATTTCCCACCACGAGCAGAGTTGAGATAGACATGTCCGTCTGTTTTTTAAGGTTTTTTATTATTCCCCCAAGTTTGTTGACAATCGGGCAAAAATATACTAAAGCTGCCATTAAAATTAAAGGTCTAAAATAAAGACAGAAAAAAAAGTAAGAGAAAGTGTTTTGTTTTCAATGCTATCGTGCCCAAATTTGATATTTATTTATAAAATATGCACCCTAGAGCGGACCCCAAACCGATAAAATGGAAGAAAGGTGGTCTCAGCATTCCCAAAGCTAATATTTTGTTGAATAATTAATAATTGTGAAAATCCACAAATTTTATTTTAGCTTTAAATGGGCGCGACAGGGCCTCAAAGTTTTAAAAAATATTAACCATACGACACGTTCACCAAATACAAATTTTAACTACGAAGTTATTAGTTCATTTCAATTGCTGTCATTGTTTGAAATAACACCTAGTAGTAGCCTTTTATTATTTTTCAATCGAATAGTTTTTAAATAAAATCCACGCCGACTATTTTTAAGTGAAAAAAATTTATGATAATAGGCAACACCGCGTATGAGTTATATAAAAAAATTTTACAGGCTATTCGCGCCCCTTAAAACTCTATTTTTTTAACTTTTGTTTGTATTTAGTCTTATTATACATCAAAAAGTATCAGATAGGGGTTTGAGACCATGACCTTAAAAATTTCATACTCAGGGGTCCAACCTAGTGCACCCACATAATTCTTCTAAATCGGATGACTATACCATACAGCAGCCATAGGAAGGATGGGTCAAAAAATAGTTTTAATAAGAAAAACTTTTTTGTTTTAATGGTTGAGTCTTTACTCTTTCCTGTTATAAATATGATTTGTTTCAACACAATTTGTTTGAGTTTGATCAGATTTGAATGAATATATATTGTATAGCTGTCATATAACAAACTGGCCAGCCAAATGGTGGTGGCGGTCCCAATTCATTTAGCTCTAATCACAGATCCAGTTCATCTAAGTAGCTTACACATCACTGACAACTGTCGATGCTCTTACATCTCTAACTCACACACACACTGACTTCATGACAATCATTCTTACCGGCAGCACGCTGCTTCCAACAAACCTAATCTGTGTTTTAAACCAGCGGTGGGCAGCATTCTGCTGAAATAACGGAAAGGGTACAATAACCTTCTAATTTTTGTCATTTGCTTTCGATCAACGCGATGCAGCGTGTGTTTATTGTAATATCAATTGCGTCGTGGAAATTGAAAAATAACGGGCCGGGTTGCGCGGGTAAGAAGGGCTATAAGAGTGGCGCGCGGCTCACTCGGCTAATATTGTTCAAAGCGAAAATAAAAATTGTTGAAAGAAATCATTTAAAATCATTTAAAATCATCATATATCGTTCGGCCGAGCTGAAGTCAACTTTCCTCTGTTTATACCCTGTATCCATTAAAAATGGGTAAAAGGGGACTATAAAGTTGTGCAAATGGATGTAACAGCCAGAAGGAAGCCCCTCCGACCCCATAAAGTATATATATTCTTGAACAGCATCAACAGCCGAGTCGATATAGCTATGTCCGTATGTCCGTCTTTCTGTCTGAACGCGTCGATCTCAGAGACTTTAATAGATAGTTAGATAGATGTTGACCTCGGTACTGACATATTAGCGTGCATAAAAAAAACTATTCATTTAAAGAACACAGCAAAGCTTAATCGACTCTTAAGGACCGTTAATAGATCCAATTGAGTAGAGGAAATAACATTCAAATTTAGGTATATTGTCTGTTCACAAAAAAATTATATTTTCATGTAAGCGAAACTAGAACACACATTATGACAAGAGCGAATTAAAGTCGAAGCAAACGGAAATTTACTTTTTGTATAATAATTCATTTTCCGAAATTTCCCACCATAGAACTATTCGATTCTTTTAGTAGAATTAATAAACTATATTTTTTCCTTGTTTATTTTTCAGGGCGACAAACAGAAAGTTCGTTTGAAATGTTTTGGTACAGTACGTCTGTATTTCCCGTACTGTCTGTTTTCTACGCAAACTAGTCTCTCAGTTTTAAAGCTATCGAGCTGAATTATTAGAGCACTACCAAGAGTAATTCTTCTTTAAAAAACGAAGCTGAACATTATAAATCGGTTTTGAGGTGTTAGTGAGAAAAACTTGTTTGCTTTTAATGTTAAAATCTCCAAACTAAGCGATTATTAATATTATATGCTTTCACACAGATTTGCAAATTTTGGTTAAAATCGGATGACTATATCTTATAGCTGACATTGGAACCGTCGCACTGTCGGCGAAACGGCCATTCTAGAGCGTCGATATTCCATTTTTCAAGTTTGAAAAAGCGCTAATTTTTTTATTTTTTGAGTACCGATACTTTAATTAGCTTATTAAAGTTTATCTCAAAATATTCCGATATAAGTCTGAACAGCTGTGAACTATCAAACACAACAAATGTTATGGCAAGTGTTTTTCAATAAATTCCCGCATTTTTGCAGTTTCTGTTAATTTAGGTGTGAAATATAAAGTTCTCGTTGTTTTACATAAAAGCTTGGTTATATAATATATTCATATAAAGGTAGACATTAAGCAAAAAATCAATGTTAGGGACCCGTCCATATATGTATTACTTTTAAGTCGAAGTGAAAGTAACGCGTATTAACAACCTGCCTTTAGTAGCTGCCTTTAGCTTTTTTTTGTCAGTGTAAGTCCTTGTTGTTTAAAAATTTAAAAGTGTTGGCGCAAAGTCAGCATCAAAAATTAAAACTAATTTTAGTTTGGCTCAACGAAGATAACCCCACAAAGAATTTATTTGGCTTTGGGAAACTATTTTTTGATACATTTTTAAATAACAAAACCTGTAGTAAGCTGGACCGTTTCGAAATCTGTGAAAATCGAAATCTGATGAAGTCAGCATTATTTATCGATTTTATAGTTGTATAACGATTTTTAAAAACCAATGAAGCTATTTGCCATAAAAGTTGCATAGCTAAATGTAAACAGTTTATATGTAGTAGCATATTACAGAAGCGTTGGACCAAAAAAAACGAAGGAGAAGTATGGATTAGTGCCAAGTGCTTTATGTGTTTTCGAATGTTCAGCCTATGCCTGCGTGTATTGCAAAATCAAATGTTGATCTACCATAATTACATTATCTACGACTCCTGATAAAAACAATACAATTTTTTTTACTTTTTAGAATTTGAGAAACGTTCACTTCGTGCTGCTGGTGAAATTCAGGAAGTTTTGGGCTGTGGCGTCTCTTTGCATCCACATCGTGTGGCCGAAGCTCCAGCTGAAATACTGCGCTTGTATATGGAGGCTGGAGGACGCGCTGATAAATGTGTCATGTCACATTTAGATCGTAGGTCCTGCATAATTTATATTTTAAAGCATTTTTTTATGCTTTTCTTTTATACATTCACCATAGGCACCATTTTCGACATTGATGAGCTGTTGGAGTTTGCCAAACTTGGCTGCTATATACAATACGATCTGTTTGGCACAGAGTGCTCATTCTATCAATTGAATTCGACAGTGGATATGATTTCCGATGGTCAGCGGATTGATAATTTAATTAAATTGATTGAGGAGGGTTTGGTGGAGCGGCTACTAATGTCGCACGATATTCACACAAAACATCGATTGGTGAGTTGATAAAACTTGACGGTATATAAAACTAATTGGTATCTTTTATAGACTTCCTATGGCGGTCATGGTTATCATCATATTCACATGAATATTCTGCCACGCATGTTTGCACGAGGCGTCACATTGGAGCATGTGGAACAAATGACTGTCACCAATCCGGCTAACTGGTTATCCTTTAATGCCTAGATATTGTATATATATTTATTGTAACATTCAATTTTACACCTTGGCTATATGGTGACCAGAGTGGGTTATTATATAAATAAGAGGAGCTGAGCCGATTAAATCATGTTCTGCTGACCGATCGAGCTGAAATTTGTCATGGGATTAGTTTTACTGAAAAACTTGAAGACAACTTTTCACAATTTTAGTCAACAGTCTCATAAAATTTTTAAAAATTGCTCTCACTGCACTGTTTAGTTGAACTTTGAAATATCCCATAATCTTGTTTGTTTACTTGCATCTTCTATCAAATGCTATTTAGATTAGATTACAAAGGTGGAAAATAAAAAAAAATTGGGCGTGTTTTCAAATTGTGGCTTATCAGCTAATTATGTTTTTGGGGCTCGTGTGAACAGTAGTTTAAGAACTGTTAAACATGTGATTCAATTTCAAAAAAGTCTTAACTGAATGTTCAAACTTCGAAACTGAGTGTTAAAACAATTTAAGAATCCTGTTTAGATGACAGACTTCATAATCATAATCAGACTCATGATACAACTATATAAGGTGAGGTGCTCTCTGATAGAGCTCTCTTTTCGGGACTCCAAATTTTCATTGTGTTGCTGTCATTTGATTGAATAGGTTGTGTGCGCACTGCGCACTTATTTTTGTTTCTTTGTCTATTTAATTCATAGTTTGTAAAAATGTCGAGCCAATACTTTTGCGTATGTCGATGTAAACAAATGCCGGCCACCTAGCTAGCAGAAGCCGAAATCAGTCGTGTTTTATGCAAACGCGAGCCGAACCCTGGACTGTGTGAATCGGTGCGCACTGAATTGCAAGTAAAACGACTGTGCTTTGCAGATGGCCCTCTTGTTCACCAACACGCACACACTCTCTGTCCTCTTCATTTGGCCGCCACTGACGTAAAGCAGGGTTCCCCAAGAAGCCAGCGCGAGAATGTGACAGTGTCTCTCTAACACACAGTGAAGCACGACTTCGGCAAGCATTCGGTGTGAACTAGGATGTAAATTAACTATCACAACATTGAGACGTGCTCCAAATGATGAAGAAAGAAGAAAAGTGTGGTCACTTATATAGTGTGGTGAAATGTAGTAAAATTTGCGAAAGGCATTCGAGGCAGTGACATTCATTCAACAGAAGGAGATAACGAGAAAGGCAAAGCTAACTTCGTCTGCACCGAAGTTTTGATACACTTGAAATAGCTTGTCACAACGGTTAGCGACTTCGACCAAACTTCGCAAATCAGCTTAAAAACATGACATATTACCCATGATCGTGTTTGAGAGCGATAATATTGAGAACAAACCAGTTTTTCTCACTAAAACCCATTTTTCGAACGAACATTTGTATGGCAGCTACAAGAAGTAGTCATCCGATCCGGTCGGTTCCGACATATTAGCAGCGTGCAGTAAAAAGAAGACTCTGTGCAAAGTTTCAGCTCGATAGCTTTAAAACTGAGCTCGTCATGCTGATCAAGAATATATATACTTTATGTGGTCGGAGATGATTCCTTCTATGCGTTGCAAACTTCTGGGCAAAATTATAATACACTTTTCATGTGTATAAAAATAATCGCAGGCTTCTTTTAAAAAGTGCCATGCGAATACCAATAAAATTTATTAATGCATATGGGCATTTCCACAGTCGCGAACGCGACAATCGTACGCCTTTAAAATGCAGAAAAATATAGAAGACTAAACGAATTTTTTGATTTTGTTTCTATTTTTTGGTAGAATTTTGATAGCGTATATTTAGTGCAAGGGAAGGTTCAGTCGATTTGACGATTAAAATATTTTAAAAAATCTGGGATTTATCACGCGACAAAATGGAAGTCGTTTTCGACTGCATCTAAAAAATTCATAAATCTCGAAGTTAAATAAATATTTTAAGCGTTAACTTTAAATAAAGTGGATATGCAGCTTTTTGTGCAATCATACGCAATTTTTACTTGTTTTGTTTTTATAGCTTTAATATTATGAGAACGCGACATTTATCCGCGACTCTTAAAAAGCTAACAGTGAAATGGACTTTTCTTTGTTTTTATAGTAAAGAATCGAAAAGCTGTACTTATTTAGTTTGTTTGATTTTTATTTCTGTTATGTTAAGAAAAATCATTTTAAAAAACAATTTTTTTCAATCTCGGTGGACCTTTCTGTAAATGCTTATATACTATATGTTTGTTTATCTGAGGGCAAGGTATACTAAACAAGGTAGGCTCACTCGCACTCTCCCAACTCCTTATATTTGTGTCAAAAAAAGCGAGAGCGAGAGAGTAATATATTTCAATACAAAGCCTACTAAGCTATTAAGTAAAACACAAAAAATTCGTCCGTGGAGATGCTTTGCTTACAACAGTTGCTTGTAAAATGTAATATTGGCAGTACAGCTCCTCCAACTGGGCCAAGCCAAGCTTCTCACAATCTCTTGGCGTGTGTGCCTTAAATTTTTCGCACAAGAGAAAGGGACCTACAGTTTAACGCCGAATCCGAACGGCAAAGTTTGAGAATTTGCTTTTTCATGGCTAGTTACTTCACAGCTGGCGCCAATAGCTGGTGAAGGTGACAGTATGTGTAAAAGCTATTTTTCTAAAGAAAAAAAAAACTTTTATTATTAGATGTTCAGAGGCGGGATCGAACCCACGACCTCCCGCCCAGCAGTCCAGCACACTAACCACTGGGCCACAGACGACCACAACAGTTGCTTACTGACTGAAATTTAACAAGTTGTCAAGAGAGCGAGAGAGTGAGTAGGCCTACCTTGTTTAGTATACCTTGTCTGAGGGTGCTTTACTTTTTGTTTTATTCTCTCTCTCTCTCTCTCTCTCGATTTTAGCAAAAGCTGTCAGTACTCGATAAACTCTGAATGCCATACCTTATATAGTTGTATCATGATCAGACTCATTCATATATGACAGCAATTTATTTCTTGTGTGACTAAAACAGTGTGACCATGCACCTAAAAGTTAGAAGGTCACTCTGATCAATCAGCTGTTAGGCACTGTTAACTCTTTGAATTTAAATAAATTAAAAAAAAAGAGTAATATTTTCTGGAAAAAGCATGCTGCTCAGAGTAGGTGCTACATACTTTATACTTTGGGATGATAGGACGATGGCTGAGCATGACACTTTCAAGTGTGTCCCGGATGGCAAGCAGTAGTAGTAGTAGTTAACCCATTTAACCGAGACTTATTGCCTCAAGGTAACAAAATTTGACGTTCATATTGCAATAGTGTAGAAGAAGAAGTGGTGTCCTCTTTGGTTAGCTGTCCTAGAATTTTCAATAGTGAATACGTTTAAACTGAATACCCTTATAAATAAGACCATAAATCGGCCTAAACTTACACAGCTAAGATTTCGAGTGGAATTGGCCAAAAATTTATTGTTGACCCTGGATGACAAGGAAAACTTGGCACATGAAGAAACCGAACCAAACAATCCTTTCACATTTCGCCCACTTCCTCGTGTTTTTGGTCAACACAAAATTGTCAATCAGCCTGAGACTAAAGCCGGGCTATGTAAAACCTGCCGTAAACCTACACAACGGATGTGTAAAAAATGTCAGGTGCTCTTGCACATAATTAGTAGTATTCTATAAAAAATAAATTTAAATAAGAAAAATTACATCTTTAAGCAACATATTAGTACATTTGATGTAAGGGAACTGAATTTATACATTTTATCTAAATCGTGCTCTACCGCAGTTGTTCGACTAGTCGAATAGTCTCACCTGGCGAAACTATCAAAGGTAGAATTTTTTCGACTTCAGATTCATGTTAACTGAGTCCTAATTACTTAAGAAAACTTACTTTCACCTTTAAATAAAATAATTCGTACAGCGTGGCATAAAATGGGTTAAGTAAATATGTTTTTATAAAAATCTAGTTAAATAATTTAAAGCTGTGTTAAGCAAACGTCTATACCAGGGGTGCCCGGTGATAGCTTAATGCAGCGTAGACACAACTAACTGAAAGCGAAAACAGATTATTCTGTGCTTGTGGCTGTCTGATGCACTTGAAATCATTGGACGCCAACAAGAAAATCTACACTGAACACGATTTTAATTTGTCTGTTGTTGCTTTCAATTTTCAAGAGGTATAGAAGAGAAAGAGAAGAAAGAAAACATATACATTTTTTTTTTTAAATACTTTTATTTGCATTATTCGTAATCGCCCATACCTCTAACGCTCTGCGGTTAACAGCGAATGCGCGAATGAGCTTAAAGTTCTTCCAAATTTGAAAATTATTTTGTTTATTTAACAAATTATTTAGTCTTCTATTTAAATTGGGTAAATAGAGAAGCAAAACCTCTACCCGAAAAATTCTTATTCTCAATCATTGAACCATTGATAAATTTGGTTCATACTCGCGATTCGGAGCTCCAGAAAAATGTTGTAGGCCAGGTTTTTGGTTATATTAAGGGCTATAGAGTTCTTAAAGTTTGAAATAAAAAAATCTTTTCCATTTTTCTTTAAGCCTCGGTTTGTATTTGCGTTAGTTTAAAATAACACATTTCTCATGAATTTTTAATTTTCCGATAATGTTCCAATTATTCGTAGATAACAGAAATCGCTGACCCGCATTCTCATTGTCCCCTGCAAGGTCGTACATAGATTTCCGATAAGAGGGTAAAGCCGTAAATTTTTCGGATAATAATCCCTTAATCGTTCGAGGAATAGACTTCTGATAAAATTGCACGATCATCATTTAAGGCCAAACTTTCAATAGCTTTATTTTCGAATATTTCGTATAAGTTTTAGTGTATTCAGCTGATATTATCAAATCTACGTAGTTCTTTGGACTTGATGTTGCCAAAAAAAAAAATGAGAATCAATTTACTAGCCTTATCTCTGTTTTCGTCTCACTTGCGGTTACGGAAAGCGCCGCTTATCAGGAATCCGACTGGTCGTCAGGCCAGGCCTCATAAAATGACCAGCCTGCCAATCGTAACAAAAGGTGTCGGTTTTACGACCAAAATCATTTAATATATACGAGCTGTGAGTGCGAACATTATGAGCAGTATTTCGTGAGCATTAGTCGAGAGCAGTTGTAGCAACAGACAATTCCGTAGAATGTCCAAGACAGTGAAAATGGAGGAGCAAATTGTTCCTGCGACTCTGGCTACCAAAACCAATGGCGTGACCAATGGTGTGACCAATGGCAAGGCGGAAGATATTAAAATACTAAATTTACGTGAAGAAATTGTTGATCCATTTTGTGATCCCAAGCAACCACAACGCATTTCCTTTCATGATGTCACATCCGCTGCCTTTTTAATCAAGGGTGGAGTGGAGCGAACACCATGTCCAGTAACTAAACCACCAGAAAGTATAGATAAGAAATTGTTGTGAAAAATGCGTATTATTAATTTTCAGAAATCCACTTCATCGGATTCATATGGCATGGATTTGTATTTAAAAAAGGATTTCCTTCAATACACGGGCAGGTGAGGTCAAAAAAGAACAAATAGTACTTTTAATTGTTTACTGTTTATATAATTTGTGAATTGTGCTAGGCTTAAGATTTTAGGAAAAGATTTTTTGTAACATAATCAAAAGGTTGAATTCAAAAGCCCTTACGTGTATAAAGCTCTCAATTAGACTTAGCACTATTCGATGTAATTTTGCAAAATGTCAAAAAACTCAAAATTTTTAACAAAATGCTAGTTTATTAATATTTTTGCGCAGATTAGGTTTGTCAGTTAAGTCATTTACTTTTCATTTCAGTAGTCAAACCTTATTTGTTTGAATTCACAAGATTTTTTTTGTCTTAATTTTGCCATAATACAAAAAAATTCTATTGTATACTGGGCTTGTATTTTATATTAAAACTGCTCGAACTTATATGTAAGAGGCACCAAAAGCACGCCTACTAGATCAGATGGTGAATTTGAGCGATTTGGAACCAACTACTCAAATCTCCTTGGCTTTGTACAGTCGGTTTCAATTCGCTTTATTTTCGCCATCTGATCTAGTAGGCGAGCTTTTTGGTGACTCTTCACATATAAGTTCGAGCAGTTTTAATATAGTATACAAGCGTTTATACGAAAATCGCTAGTGATTTCTGTGGCACCCCCGTATTTCTGAGACTTTTTCACTGAGAGTATAATAATAAT
This sequence comes from Lordiphosa stackelbergi, assembly GCA_018904235.1. NCBI lineage: Eukaryota > Metazoa > Arthropoda > Insecta > Diptera > Drosophilidae > Lordiphosa > Lordiphosa stackelbergi. Next base: position 179,542 of record JAEIFU010000076.1, read on the forward strand.
TTGGCTCAGAAGTCTGTAACAACATAAACTATATATATTCTTAGTGTTCTTACACTCAGAAAATTATTTTTCTATATTTAAGAAAATCGCACTAGAATCGAAATCGCCCTTAAATTTAGAAAAATTTCTATATTTAAGAAAAATATTAAAATTTAGAAAAAAATTTCTATATTTAAGAAAAATTTTTCTGAATTTTCGAAAAGTTGCCCTAAAAATTAACTTTTTAGAAAAAAACTTTCTAAAATATTGAAAACAAGATTTTTTTCTAAATTTTAGGGAGAATTTGCCTTATTGCCTTTCTAATTTTTAGTGTAATTTCGCCTTTGATTTTAGAAAAAATTTGTTACAAATTTAGGGTACTTTGCCCTAAAATTAAGAAAATTAACCTTAATTTTAAGAAAGTTTTTCTAAATCCTTCGACCTTTCTAAAAATGTTTGCGAAATTCCATTTCGCTATGCTGTAGTTCGGTTTTAACGACGAAGCCGTCTATGTGATGGCAATTGTTTACACACAATAATCTATCGCAATGCCTGAAGCATGCGTTTCACCATGCAGTAAAGGATTGTATAAAGTGAAGGCAATTCTAAAAACACCTCAAATAAAAATAAAAACATTAAAAAGAAAACCATGTAATAAGAAAAAGGTGTGCTCCTACGGGGATTGCATCCCAGTCCATGACATGGTCTAAGCTAAACTCTAATCCGCTCGACCACTACTCTTGCTGCTTATTGAGTGGCAAATGTGAGTACTTAAGCTCCAAATAAGCCATACAAATTCTTAGGTATGATTTTAACGCAAGGTTTTGCTAAATAAAAAAACGAGAAAGGCAAAGCTAACTTCGTCTGTACCGAAGTTTTGATACACTTGAAATAGCTTGTCTCAACGGTTAGCGACTTCGACCAAACTTCGCAAATCAGCTTAAAAACATTACATATTACCCATGACCGTGTTTGAGAGCAGTAATATTGAAAACAAAACAGTTTTTTCTTACTAAAACCCATTTTCCGAACGAACATTTGTATGGCAGCTACAAGAAGTAGTCATCCGATCCGGTCGGTTCCGACATATTAGCAGCGTGCAGTAAAAAGAAGACTCTGTGCAAAGTTTCAGCTCGATAGCTCTAAAACTGAGGGACTAGTTCGCGTAGAAACAGACAGACGGACAGACGGACGGACGGACCGACGGACAGACGGACGGACAAAGCTTAATCGACTCAGCTCGTCATGCTGATCAAGAATATGTATACTTTATGTGGTCGGAGATGATTCCTTCTATGCGTTGCAAACTTCTGGGCAAAATTATAATACACTTTTCAAGTGTACAAAAACATTAAAAAACAAACATTAAAAAAACAAATATATAATGAGAAGAAAAAGTATGCTCCTACTGGGACTTGATCCAGGCCTCCACGTTTGCTAAGCGACTGTCATGTCAACTAGACCAACTGTGCACATTATTAGCTATGGTTATGTCGATACGTCTTGCTTAAGGTTAATAGTCGAGTGGGCTAAGGCGTCGTACGAGTGTTCAGTATTTGAGAGAGGATCCGAGTTCAAGTCCCATTAAAGTAAGTAAAAAATTGTTAATGCTTTATTTCTATTTAATTATAGCTTAGAAAAAAGTGGGTTGGTGTGCGGAGGTGGTGGTGATGGAAGGTTGGGGGACAAACCCAAAAAAACCCAATGGTTGGGTCGGGGTGGATCCAACACCACAACGACACACACGCAGTGTGGTTGGTCTGTGGTCGGTCCTACCCTACCTACCTCCCCCTAAAACTTTTTTAAGTCTTTTACTGTCAGCTGCTTCCTCCCCATGCCAGCGCTGCCATAACCGCTTGGGGATTTTAAATCGACTTAACAACAAAAATTGTCTAAGTTTTTTAAAAAATTGCACTGAAATCTACAACACAATTTTTCTATTTTTTAGAAAAGCATTTTCTTAAAAATAAGGCGAGTCGCCTTTGGCCCTTTTTTATGGCGATTTTATAAAAATTAGGACAAAAAATGACACTTTTTAGGGCGAGATGTTTTTTGAGTGTAGTGAGAAATGCTTTTTAACAGATCTGAGCAAAAACACCTAAGTTATGCACGAAAGAAAGAGTATTTCGGAGTCGGGCCACTCGACTGCAACGCTCTTACATGTTTGTTATTAATTTAATAGTACTTAAACTAGGTGATTGTTCAGCATATTTGATTTCAAACCAGGGAATCAATCCGCTACCGTATACCGAAAAGAGCCGTTGAAAACTCACAACCAGAACCGATAGTTTTTTTACAGGTCTTTTTGGAACCGATGCTTTTGGAATCAAAATATCAAAAAGAACCTAAAAATTGTATCGACACAGTTTCGGTACTTAGTGCAACATCTTGACATCAAAACTGGCGTTCAGTTTTAGGAGAATTTTACTCAATTTTGTTAAATCGTAAGCTTAAAAAAAAAAACCTGTAAGAGTTTTGCGGTCGAGTACCCCGACAGCAAAATGACCTGTACCAAGTAATGTGGCTTTTGAATTTCTAAGTTAATTTTCAGGTAACTTCTTCGACTAAATATGGCTTGACATGATTCTCATAATTTTGTCACTTTTGATAGGCTGCTTTTTTTTCAAAATTTATTTGAGTAAATGGGTTGCATATCTTCGTTGCTTTTGCCTGGATCTTATCATGGTATACAGAATAGATTGGGCCTAACTTAATATATATTAAGTCACTAGGCTCAATCTGATAAATTGTGGCTCTGACAGTTTTTTGCGGTTAGAAGGACAAGCAGGAGGATATTTCCAAACCTGAAGCAAAAATTTGTGGCTCCATCTTTTGTAGTCTGTGAGATCGACACATTCATACACAGAGAAAAAGAGAGAGACAGTTTTTTGCTGTTAAAAGATGAAGGAGGAGGAATTTTCCAAATCTGGAACAAACTTGATCTGGGTACAGTATACTTCTACATACATTTTAAAATTTGTAGCTTTATCTGCTTTATACTCTGAGATCGACGCTTCCATACACAAATCGACTTTGCTGTTGATGCTGATAAAGAATATATATAGTTTATAGTGTTTTTGGGGCAAAATTATAATACCCTTTGCAAGGTTTAAAAAAATTTGTCGCTATCGGAAACCCAAAAAATGAAAACTCCAATTTTCCGGAATTTGTTGGCCCCACTATGTAAAGTGCCCGGCTACTAGATTACATGACGAAAGTTGAGCGTTTTAAATTCGAGTGCTTAAGGCCAATTTGATTTAATGCGTATTGGTTTTCCTCCCTATTATCTAGTAGACGACTCTCTTTTTGTGAATTCACATACATAAAATCTTGCTAGCTTAGTTTCAAAAATCTCTAGAGATTTCTGGGACATCACCTTAAATAAAGATATACACTGAGAAAAAAATAATAGTTCTTGATGATCCTTAGGGTAATTTCGGTATCCATTTGGACTGCATAGTTAACTATCCTGTATTGTAATCCATTGGATGTTTTTGATGACGATTTATTTTTGCTCCAGAAAAAGATATTTCATTGATTTTAATTCTTTATCCAAAGGAGCTAAAAAATGTGAAAATGATATTTAAAAAAATGGATCTTAAAGTGGATATTTCTTATATCTATTCTACGGGATCTTTTTTTTGGTTGTAAGAAGCTATGAAACATGACTGGTTTGAACCATTCGAACCATCAATCTAGTTCTAAAAAGTGTAGAAATTTTCCTAATTGTCAAAGCTTTGCAAACTTAGGTAACGTTTTTCTGAATTCTAGCATTCTTTTTCTTCTTTATTTGGTTTGTCATAGCTTGTATTAGTAATTAATGACACTTGATTCATTTATTCTCTGAATATGTAAAAAATTTATATAGACAGCTGAGCGTTCACTTGATCATTATTGTGATAACGCTATAACAACAGCAAGCTAGTCTAAAGTGCATTATTGCTCATAATATTGTCTGTTTACAGAAATGGAATTAGTGTACTCAAATACGCATTTTGTCTGGGTTTCCATTCACCTTCTATTGATAAGGCAAATACCTGTTTGCCCTTTCTACGGCATCATTTGTTGTCATCTTTTGGTGATGATTAATCAATACGTTGGAATTCATAGTAAACTTGGTTAAAAATAGTCTGAGATTAGATTTCGTTTAATAATCGAAGATATGAGCAAAGTGGTCAAATTAATTTGTTGCTAATTGATTTTTGATTTATTGTTTGACTTTTTTGCAGTTTTAAAGAGCGTGGAGCACGATATGCCCTGCTTTGTCTTAGCGAGGAGCAAAAACGTGCTGGAGTGATTAGCGCTTCGCTGGGAAATCATGCTCAGGCATTGAGTTATCATGGCTGGAAACTGAATATACCCGTAACTGTGGTGATGCCCAAGGCGGCACCCATTATGAAGATACAAAAGTGTCGCAACTACAAGGCACGGGTCATTGTTGAGGGCAACGATATGGGTGAGGCGAAGTCACTGGCCATGCGCATGTCCATCGAGGAAAAGCTGCTCTATGTGAATGGATATGATCATCCGCATATAATGGCGGGTCAGGGTACCATTGGGTTGGAGATACTGGAACAGGTGGGTACAAAAATAAATAAAACAGATACAGAAATCTGTCAGAGCTAAGTATCGTAAGAAATATCGGTTATGGTAACCGATTATTATTCTTTTTCGTTACGGGTTTTATAACGGATTTGATTAATGTCAGGTAAAGCCAGCAATCTTTTAATTCGCATTTTTAGTTCACATTTGGGTTTTCAGAAGCATATTAAAACAAATCAAATATTTGCTACGCAATGCTACGAGGAAAATTAGGATATTTTGGAAAAATTACAGTTTCTTACAAGGTTTTAATTATTTCCACTATTTTTAGCACATTGCTGCAATGTTCAGTGTAGCAGAACTAGACTTGCTTAGTCCCAATTTCATACTTAGGGAAAACATATATATTTCATAATTGTTTATATTAATAAATTCAGAATTTGTTTGATAACATCTTTAAGATTGTAATCAATTGCTTTCTAGCGCTATTTTCGTACTTCGCGTGAGGTCTCTGCTCTTGAGCTCCCTAGTAAGCACGTAGTAGCATCGGTTTGCGAGAGTGATTCTTTGTCGGATTTCCAGGCTGATGTTGTTGTCGCTGGGTATCATCGTTCCGAGGTAGACAAAATCCTCTACAACTATAAAGATGTACTCTCCCATTGTAACAGATTGTCCAAGACACTTAGACTTTCTTTCCGCGGATACTAGTTATTTCGTCTTGTCCTCATTTACCGCTACACCAATTAGTTCAGACTGTCTTTCAATCTCTGAAAACGTCCTGCTTACCGCCCGTTCGGTTTTGCCGATGATGTCTATATCATCTCCCAATAAAGTTTTCATTTTTTAAAAAACATAAAGTCAAAATACAGCCTGGGATTGAGACCAATAAATTGTGAAACTAGAGGCATTATTTCAGGAAATATTTTATCTTTGGTGAATTTGCTAAAATTCTCAAGTCTCTCATCATTTATTTGACCATCAACAGATGTTTTATGTGTAAGCTGCTAGTATAAATGTGCCCATTAAACGCGAACTTGCTACCTGATGCCTCTAGTTTCACAATTTATTGGTCTCAATCACAGGCTATAAAAAAAGTTGAATTTTGTTCCACAGTCTTATACACTGTAAGGAAGGGCGGGTCGCCGCTCACGTTAGCCAGCAGCGTTGTGGATAATTCGCTCTGTTAACGGTGGTCACCACGAGGAGGTGTGAGTCAACTTGAGACGCAGTAAGCTAGGATCACGATGGGTTCGCCAAGGTCCAGAATAGCCAAAAGTCACACTGAGCCAAATCAGTAGAATAAGGAGGCACATCTGTCACTAAAGCCCCATACGGACATCAGAAGTAACGAGAAGTTTCATACAAAAATTGTGAGAAGAAGAAGCAGAAGTTACAACTTCGACCCCTTGAATTTTTGCATGTACGGAGGTGCGAAGTTGAATGTTACATTTAACAGACAATGTTGCACTTAACAGCACATATGTGGAGACTATGTAAAATGGCTGTGGGCTTTATTATGCTTTGAGCATCAGACGCAGAATGAGAATGCACCATGACACTTTACTCTGCTTCTACCTGAACCGACCATCTGAAGTGCTTTTAGCTAAAGTGATTTGAAAAATAAATATAAAAATGTTTTGAATTATTTTTCCCTGACGAAAAAATATGTTTAATTTTGTCGGCATTTGTGATCTTTTCCACCCCAAGCATTTGGACTTAAATTTTGTGAACAAGGCTTGAGGAGAAGTGACCGAGCTTCTACAAAAAATCAACTCGGCATCAAAACAAAATACAGATGATCGAGCAGTGTAACCTTTTTTTAAGTCTGGTACACCCGATGAACAAAGTTTAATTTCTTCTTCGGATATCCGTATGGGCCTTAACAGTGTTACCGAGTTACAGAGAGAAAAAAGTATCGATTGAAAAAACCCGTTAAGCTTAATTAAAAAATTTACTTTTCAACTCAGTCACAGTAGTATTTATACCATCTACCTACTTTCAAAACTACTTTAACGGGCTTACGGCTGTCAATTCCTAAATTTATTCGGTCTCTAAGTTGAAAAATATTTCTTTTTGTAAAAATCGTAACACGTTTGTTAATATTTTGATGTAAAACAGGTGCCCGATCCGGATGCTGTGGTGGTGCCTGTCGGTGGTGGTGGACTCATAGCGGGTATTGCAACGGCAGTAAAGGCTCTTTCTCCCAAAACCAAAATTATAGTAAGTTCTTTTTAACAGCGCTATGAAGATTTTTAGCATATTTAATTATTTTTGTTTTTTAGGGCGTGGAGTCAGAGAAATGCGCTAGCTTTACCCGCGCCATAGAGAACAAGGGACCTATTGATACACCCATTAAGAATACACTGGCCGATGGTCTGGCGGTGCCTAAAGTTGGCTATAATGCCTATGCCACTGCTATGCCTTTAATAGATCGTATGGTGGTGGTTAAGGAGGAGTGGATAGCGGTGGCCATATTGCGTCTGGTGGAGGAAGAAAAATGTGTGGTCGAAGGCGCTGGTGGAGCTGGTCTAGCTGCCATACTTGCAGGCCATCTGGATGATCTGAAGGGAAAGAAGTGAGTATATAAACGGGTAAACTGTAGTTGGTAATTTTTAAAGGATTTAACAATGTGAGCAAAGGTCCAACAAAACAAACAATTGGCCCATATATGGATAAATATTTGTCTAATTATGCAGATTTTGTAGTACTTAAAACTGAAGCTTAAATTTTTGTTAAATATTGCAGAAAGGTATGCTATTTTGGCTTATTGCTTAATTTCCCCACTAATTAATGAGTTTACTCATCGTCTAAATAGTCCCATGATCCACACACAAAAACTGGAATCATTAATCTGACACAATTTGAAAACTATTGAGTATCAAAGTCTCTTTAATACTCCAAGTATCAAGTTGATTTCTTCGAAAGTTGATGTATGTATTACATAGAGACCTGCATGAGTGAATCCGGGATCGTATGATCACATTTAAAATTAGTCATTTTAACGATTCCACGATACTTGTGTGTAATCATGAAATCGTTTTTACGGTGCCGAGTAGTTTGACATAATTACTATTTTTGATCCGCAACGGTATTTTTTCGCGATTTAATGATTTGTCAGTCACGGAAAGTGGTTTGAAACATTCTTTATGATCTTGACTTTATTCTTTACCATATTATCATAATCATGGTAATGTAGTTATGTGTTGTCATTTGTGACCTTGAAAAGCCGTTTCTTAAGTATTTAGCGGCCACACCCAAAAAAATAAATTGCCTAAAACCGCTAAAAATAACCTACAATTTAGGCGATTTGATCTCAAAATGGCGCCAAAGATATTATCCATATTTTATGGTTGCTAACGACCTTAAGTTTTAAGGTCATTTAAACCTTGATATAAGGCAAAAAACTGTCTAGTCTTAAGATTTTTTTTTCCAAAAATGCAAGGTCAAATTTCCTCGGAGGCTTGACAATTTATATCCACAACAAAGAAATGTCCAAGTCAACCAAGGAAGAGTTGATTGCTTTGGTGGTGACGTTATTAGTGTTAACTAAACTTTTCTTTCTGAAAAACATAAAAACTTATCTTCTAAAAACTTTACCTTGATGGGGGAGATTCGAACTCGGGTCCTCTGGTGATTGAACACTAACGACACATGACTTCCCAGCCTTGTCGGCTACGGTCGATACTCGGAACGCAGCGTCAAAGTACCCTAAAGAACGCAGTCATTTGAAAAGGTATCAGTTGTTCAAGAGCCGCGTGTTCGAGTCCTTGTACGAGCGTAATTCTTTTTTGTTTTTACTTTTGTTTTGTATGTTTATTTTTTTATGATATTTTTTTACAATCAGTTTATTTCAAAACAATGTACTTTAGTCCTCAACCGATTGTACCAAGCATCTTTTACATTCATTTTGATACTAGCTTTTATCCATTTAATATTTTTTTCTAATCTAGTTTGAAGAATCAATTCAGTTCTCTTTGAACTGCCATTTAAATTAAAAACGAAACATTCAAAAAACTTTTGACTTTTATTTGAAACTGTTACAAAATGTATTTTATTTACACTAATGAAATGAAAACGTCAAGTTTGGCCTTACTGCAGGAACGATTGTTTTCTCACTCTGCAAGCTCAGTGTTCACGCTAATGTTCTTTAAGGCCCACTTCTGGTCTAGAGAGCTAAATTTTACATGTTTTTAAAAATTCGTGGAACGAAATCGGGCAGAGATTTTGTAATTCGGTTTTTTGTATTTGGTTGCACAATTCATTATAAAAAATACAAAATTAAAAATTTGTGAATGCGAGGGCTGTTCAAAAAGTTCTCGGGATCCAAAGTAGGGTCTTCCAAAAATAAAGATGTGTCGATGGTACCCACGTTTCCGAGAGATACAATTACACTAGTTTACAGCATTTCCGATCCCGACCGTTTGACAGTCATTTCATATGTAAATCCCTTCGCTGAGTCCAAAAATGCAGTCCAAATATTTTTTAGTGGGGCGGTTTTTCGAGAAATCGCGGAAAAGTTAGTTTTTTGGATTGTGGAAAAAAAAGACCTTTAGAAATATGGGCATATCTTCAGTATCGGTTCATTCATTATGAAATGGTAATGCTTTCTTGGAAGGTAATTGAATGCCCCATCATTTATTCATGCACCACTTCTTAATCCGGTGCTTGACTTCGGTGTTATAAAGGCTTTTATTGGCAACTTTTCATTAAATTTATAATTTAAAAAAAAAACTAGATTTTAAGTTCGATTTTCACCACGAAAAAAAATTGAGTAAAAATTTTTTGTGGCCAAATTTAGCTATTTAAAATACAACGCCACAAAATTCATTAAAATCCGTTGAAGAATATAGAAGTTATTGGCATTTAAGTAAAACATTGCAGGTTTCAAGTTCATGCAAATTGACTTAGATTGATTGTTTTTTTGTTCGTCGTGGGAGGCATGGTGAACATTCAAACTATTCTGCTTAAGGACTACTATGACCTGCCAAATTTATTTAGTACCTGGTTAAGTTCTTTTTGTGATTGACTAAGGTTGAAAATGAGTACCATTTTCTAAATGTACTTTTTTCAGAATCAAAAAAATATTGCTTTCCCCGATTTCTCGAAAACGGCCCCACTAAAAAAATCGTGATATAGATTTTGGACTCAGCGGGGGACTGACATAAGAAATTGCTACCAAACATTCGGGATCGCTAAATTTGTATTATTTTGTAAACTAGTGTTATCAGAAAGCAAAACGGAAGATTGGAAGTTGGTTGGTATGAATGCCTTTATCGTCCGTAGCAGAATTGTGAAAATGAATTTGAATTTGAAAAAATAACGGCCTTTTAAAAATGAACAGTCGATTTTTGACCAATTTTTTTTGCAGTCCAGTGTATAATAATAACATTAATAATGAAATGTAAAAAATATTGAGGTAGAGACGATAGCCACGTTAATTCTGCGTCCATTTTGAAAAACGTGCTTTCGAGAAAAACGCGTTCAAAGTTTGAAGTAATGTGAAAATTACTTGTATTTGTGAAGACATTGGTCGACAAAAAAGGCTATATCTTCTAAAATATTTCGAATTTTGAAAAATCCTTTTCGTATAATATTTTTGAATATCTAAGCTACAAAATATAAAATGACTCCTCAGCGGGTGTCTTCGTTTCTTGCAAATAACTGGCACAGTCACAACAGCTTTGTGGCGTGGAATTTATCTTGTCTGAAGAGTTAGATTTGTTATCTACTTAAATGTGGCTCTGACAGTTTTTTGCGGTTTAAGGGGGGAGGGGGGATATTTTGCAAATCTGAAACAAACTTGATCTGGGTACGGTATACACCTATGTACATGCAAATATTTGTGTCAATATCTCTTATAGTCTCTGAGATCGACGCATTCATACAGACAGACGGACGGACGGACATGACCAAATCGACTCGAATGTTGATGCTGATAAAGAATATATCTATTTACTTTATAGGGGCGGAAATGTTTCCTTTTTCCCTATTACATACATTTGCACATCTTCATGATCAGCTTATACCCATTTTCAATTTGTACAGGGTATAACAAGCACAATTGAAGAAAAACCTATTCAGCGTTTGCAACTCAATTTTGTTCACCTTCTCAAAAACAACTCAACACTAGTTTTTTTCTCACCTAATTATGTACGATTTTAGGGTTGTGGTCCTGCTGTGTGGCGGCAATATAGATACCACCGTGTTTGGACGCTGTCTGGAACGAGGCTTGGCCGCTGTGGGTCGTCTAGTAAAATTCAATGTGGAGGTCAGTGATCGACCGGGAGGCATTAATGATCTATGCGCCCTGCTGGCACGTACAGGCGTCTCCATTAAGGACATCATGCATGAGCGGGCCTGGTTACGTGACGTCTATACGGTAGAGGTGAAAGTTGTGTGCGAAACACTGGACTGGACGCACAGTCTGGAGCTAAAGAATGAGCTGAAGAAAGTCTACGCCAAAGTGCAATTCTGCGATGTACCTTTGGCTCTGCTAGACAAGGCGGAGGCATAGGCAATTGTAGTACACATACGATTTATTTAAGGACTTAACTTGAAGCTTACAATGTATATAATAATCGTAGTTCCAGTAGAAATGTAAATAGATTTAAATAAATATACATAAAATACAAAGTCTAGAAACAAATCGATCAACTTAAGGTTAAATAATAATAATAATTTACAAAATGTTTTAAACTAAAACACTAAACAACAAAGGCAAAAGTGTAAATTCCAAGGACTTAAGGCTAGCGCACAGTTACAGTTCATCAAGCACACATAATTACTATCGAAAAGTGGTTTTATTCAGTTTTTCAGTTTTTTCTTATGTTTTTGGCACATTAAGGATTCGCTCAGACGCAAGCACACCAGACAATACATTTAGACATTTACAGTTTACATGGCTACAAAATATATTGTATATGAAGTCAAATCTTCTTATATATGGTAAAATATATCTCATAAATACAGGCATTTCGTTGTTGCATACTTTTTTTAAAAGCGCTACTCTAAATCTACAAGTGAGTCCAGTTTAATGGCTGTTATCTAGGCGCAAAATCAATGCATCGACAACATTATAGATTTCATCAAAATGTGGACGAGATTCGGCTTCGGCTGCCCAGCACTTAAGCATCAGGCGATACATTTCCGGTGTGGTATTCTCCGGCGAGGGCATGCGATAGCCTGAAATTTTGCGATAAGGTATTAAAATATTAAAATATTTGAATAAATATTTCTATGTCATACCAGTATCAATGCGTTCCCTGGCCCTTGAATTACTCATACCCGAATAGGGTGTATCTCCCCTAGAGAATATCTCCCACATCAAAATGCCGTAGGACCACACATCGCATAAAGATGTATATTTGCCAAAATTAAGAGCCTCAGGTGCGGTCCATTTTACGGGTATTTGCTTCATGCCATCAGAAACTATGGAAGAAATGAATAGAATATAGTAGGGACTCTTACGCTAATGTGCTTTTACTTACCTATATACTCCTCTTCTTCGCGCGACATGCCAAAATCAGAGATCTTTACACTGTGCTCCAAGTCAACCAAACAATTCCGTGCCGCCAGATCACGGTGAATGCAGTTCTTAGACTCCAGATATCGCATGCCTTGAATGGATTGAAAGTGGGGTTTTCTTGGGGAACTATATATTCTATCAGGGTACTTACCAGCAGCTGCATCCCGACACATGCCCATCTGTTGCCGTGTAGTGAGTGCATTTGCATTTTTCCGCAAATAAGTCAGCAATGAACCGCCTGGAAAGAAAGTAAAAAACAAATTAATGAGTATTTGAGAGATGGACAGTAAGGAATCAATAGTTAGGTTAAATCGGTATTAATTGGTGTAATATTTAGAATTTTTTATTAAACTTCAACTTCTACTTTGGAAGCAACACATTCAAATCTCATTCCAAATCTCATCTTCAAAATAGTTTTATTTCACCGAATTGTAAATTGTAAGTTTATCTAACACATTGCTGCTATGAAATGTTACACAGCCAAATTGTTCGTTTGAAATCGAAAGAATTTACCCACATATTGTTGTTGTTTGCGCGATCGCCTTGTTCAAAGTTACTCTCCTTCTCTGATTATTGTAAATGCAAAAGAAAACCTTAAACATGCTTATTTACCTATACCAATTGTTTTGATACACGGTTTTTTGGTCATAAAATGAAAAAGAACTAACATTTTTCAAAACTTTTTTCTTCTTTTAATCGGGTCTAATCGTAGAACAACTTATTTGAAATGGCAGCCTTATGCCTTCCAGCACGGCGAAGTCTCTCTGGCCACTCTTCAATCGGAGTGCGCGAGGAATCGTTCAACAAACAAAACAACAGAGTGTACGCTGTGTAAGCAAAACAGGCGTCCGAAATCATTCCGAGAGTTCAGTCACAATTCTGCTTATGTGATGGTTTGGTGGGGAGTCGCCTATGATGCGGTCACCAAGCTCCATTTTTATGAAATTTTTATGTAAATGGAGTCAAAACATCGGCGAAAGTGTATCAATCCGACGTTTTGGAAAAGGTTCTGACACGACATTATTTGCAAACAAGCCGTAGACCTTTCAACTAAACTCCGCTTCAGCTCACAAGGAAAAAGAACTCAATCGTGGCTAAAAAACCATATTGCGTATCTCGTAAACTATTTGGAATTTAGCTTTGACCTCTTCAAAGAAGTTGTTGCTCTTGGATTGTTGCTCTTTGGAAAGTTACCATAGTCACATCTTTAAACTCAAAATCACAAAAATGTCGTAAAATCATCATGTTTTCCCCACATTTAGTACTGTTTTATTTATTTATTATTTTTAAAGCGTTTATTTACATTATTTACATTAGTTTTTTGGTACCTATTTATGGCTCCTTAACCTAATTTTGCGATTAATTCATTCCTGCTTAAGCTATCTTCTATTAGATATTCGTGTTACAGTTTACTTTTTTACAGTTTAGTCTTGTTAGAGAGTATGCGATTCTTGATTTAGATTTCCCTTGTAGGAAGATCTTTTTTTACGCCCTTGCTTTCTTCGTGGTCGCAGTTGTTTTCTTGCAAGGTGGTTTGGGTGAGCATTCAGTCTTTCTGTATAGACCTGGCCTGCTTATTAATGAAATCGCCCACCTTATCGATTTTGAGGTTTTCCTCAATGATTCTCGTCCTCGTGTACCAAAAAGTCCCGGTTATGTGTCTTAGGATTTTGGCCTGCAGAATCCTTATGCGATCCAAGTGCGACTTTGCTGCTATACCGTACACCTGTAGTCCGTACCTCCATGCAGCTGCGAGTATGGTTTTTTATATGAGTACCTTGTTTCTGAGTGACAGTTTGCTCCTGTAGTTCAGCAGCCAGCTTTTTTTTTAAGTCTTGAGCTGTACTGATTTGACCCGACCGCTAATATGCGATTTGAAGGTGAGCCTTCGATCAAGGTATACTCCTAGGTAACGGTAACCTGCAAAGTGGTCCAACAGCTCTCCATGGAAAAAAAATTACATTTGAGGTGAGAGTTATTTTGTACAGCAGGCCATCTCTGTCGACTCTGTCGAATGAATGTTTCACATCAAGGAACACTGCTACTGTATACTACTTTGATTCAAATCCTTCTAATATGAAGTTTACAACTCTATTGAGCTGCTCTGGGGTTCCATTTGGAGGCCGAAATGGGGTGGTCCCGTCAATCTATTGTTGACTGTAAAAGTTTCCTGAGGAAAGTATATATTGACTGGAGTGTAAATAACAGCCGTTCCAACATTGGAGGACCTGGAAAAGTTATTGAAATTTACGAGTCCAATGATGGCAAAGGGAAGTTCAATTGTGGAAGAATAGTGGAAGGCCAATGGATGTTTGGTGGCATCGAGCGGGAGTCCGGTGAGTTCTTCATTGTGCCAGTCGAAACCCGCGACAAAAGTACGTTGCTCAACGTGATTAAGGAGCGAGTTGCCGATAGCTCCTCTATAATGACTGACTGTTGGAATTCCTACAACTGTCTTGGAGACGAAGGATATATCCATCTAACGGTCAATCATTCCATAAACTGGACCCTGATACTCAGGCTCACACACAAAACATTGAGCGGTTGTGGCGTGACATGAAGGGCAACATCACACACTATGGTCGGCGGAAGGAACATTACTTAGGGCATTTGGCAAAGTTCTAATTCCACAAAAAATTTCCTGTTCATTCGCAAAGACTTTATGAAATATTCATGGCAATTAGCACTCTGTATAACCCAATGATGGAATTAAATGTGAACGCTGATGTTCATTTTGAGGTTTGTAAAATCTCCTGCGATCGCAAAGTTATATAATATTTATTCCTCAGGATTTCGATGCTGAGGCTTAGAAAGCGTGGCTGAGTGCAGCAGGTGTGGAGTAGGCCTTCTGGGGAAACCACAATAAAAAAAAACGCGCCTTCAACTTTCCTGGTGTGGAAAAAAGTTGAATTACCGGAGTTCTTTTTTTAGGAGTGAGTTGTTCACAAATTTGTAGAAATTAGCACCGCAAGCGAAATATTTTTTTTTAAAAATCGCGCGATTTTTTCAAAAAAATTTTCGTTTTTCAAAATATAATTTATAGGTGGGTGTAAACGCGACTTCAACTTTACATCTAACTGTGTTCTCCAAAACAAACTCTGCTAGGTAGTTCAAGCTCAAAGGGTTAAATTCTAGGTGTGAGTTGTTGACAAATTTAATATTTTTATTTTTTATTTGACATTTCAAGAAAAGCACATGCATAATTTCGGTGCAAAAACAGCAAATTTCAAAATTCATTTTAAAAGATACCATGGATTACCGCCAATTAATTTCTGCACGTAAATTCATTATAATTCGTGGTCTATCGAGGAAAATTAATTTCGGAATTTTTGGAGAGGAAGGACGTATAATAGACACTTCTCCCCCTTTCCAGAATACTGCATCCTTTTGCTTTCGAAAGGCTGACTTTCTGCGCCTCAATGAGGCGTTATCCATAGTAGACTGGTCTTTTCTGGACTCATCTCAGTATATTGAAAAATCCACAAACGCTTTTTACGATGTTCTTTATACTGTGTTTAACGATATTGTGCCCCTTCGGATTTCTTCTCCTCGAACACGTGCGCCGCCATGGTTCACGAGAGGCTTATCTAACCTGAAAAATATTAAGTCTCGGCTCTACAAAAAATTTAAAAAATCTGGATCCCGCGAGGATTTTGCCAAATACTCGGTGGCACGATCCAAATTTATGGTTCCAACTCAGAATGCTATAAGGACTACTTGGTCAGGTGTAAGTTGAGCTTTCAGGATGACCCAAAGAAGTTCTACAACTTTGTCAATGCTAAAAGAAAATCCTCTCAATTCCCGCCCTCCCTCTCTTTAGATAATGTATCGGGTGACAACGACTCTGATATTGCCAATCTATTTGCAACTTTTTTCCAACGATGCTATTCTGCATCTGCTAATAATTTTGTCTCTAAATATCCTTATTCTGTGGCAAATTCTAACTGCATTGTATGCCCTGTTGTAGATGCAGATAGTGTTTTATCCTGCCTACGAACAATCAAGTTCTCTTTCAGTCCCGGACCTGACAAAGTTCCCAGCTGTGTGTTGAAACTTTGTGCTGACTTCTTATATGTGCCGCTCTGTAAACCTATTTAACATGTCTCTTCAACAGGAAATTTCCCTAGTCTTTGGAAAGAGTCCTATATTATTCCTATCCATTAAAAGGGACCAAAGTCAATCATTTCGAACTACAGGTGTGTATCGAAACTCTCGGATATTCCTTAGCTTCTTGAAAAGATTCTGACTCCCCAACTACAACAACAAACTGATGTAGTTTATACTGATTTCAGCAAGGCTTTCGACTCAGTTAATCACGAGCTCTTAGTACATAAACTGTGTCTGCTCGGCTTCCTACCAATCCTCCTCAACTGGATAAAGTCTTACTTAAGTGATCGATCTCAACGAGTTCGTTTCAAATCAGTACTATCCAGCTCCATTATTTTACTATCGGTCCCCCAAGGTAGTCATTTAGGCCCCTTACTATTTAACCTTTTCATTAATGATATCCCACAGGTTTTATCTCATTCGCAGGCACTAATGTATGCGGATGACCTCAAACTTTGTTTGTCGTATAATGACCCTACGTCTCCTTTACTCTTGCAATCCGATTTAAACTCTCTTCACACCTGGTGCTCGGTTAATAGCCTTCCTCTTAATCTCAGTAAGTGTAAATGTATGACTTTTAGTCGTAATCAACCATATGAGTTTGATTATATGATTGATTCCATCCCTTTGGAACGTATCCATAAAGTTGATGATTTGGGTATACAATTTGTTCCCAAGTTATGTTTCAATAGTCATATAACCTTATCTCAAACAAGGCAATGGGAGTTCTCGAATTTGTTAGACGATGGTCGAAGGAATTTAATGACCCATATGTCACTAAGCAACTCTATGTCTCACTAGTGAGACCAATACTTAAATATGGGTCGTGCGTGTGGTCTCCTTATTACAAAATATATCAAGATCAACTGGAATCGGTTCAAAAACAGTTCTTAATTTTTGCTCTTCGAGGCTTAAACTGGGATTCCACCATTCATCTTTCTCCTTATGAGGACAGATTACGCCTCATCAACCTTCCTTCTCTTAAGAACCGCCGAACTTGCCATAGTGCTCTTTTTTATTCATAAACTCCTGTCAGGAGATATCGACTCTATCGCTTTGTTATCTAATATAAGTCTTGCAGTCCCACAACGCGTTACTAGAAACTTTTATCCTATTTATCTACAGCCTTGCCTTACAAACTACGCTCATCACGAACCCTTCCGAAGCCTTTGCTTAAACTATAACTTGCATTACCATATTTTTTCATCTCAATCTTCCTTGTTTGTACTAAAAAATAATTTATTGTCGTTCCTAAGTAGGCCCTCTTAAAGTTAGACAGAACATTGTTAAACTATAAATAAATAAATAAATAACTAAAAAATTACCGTTTTTCCATTTAATAACAAAATGTATGCACTTTTGATTTTTGTATATTAGGAAAAAAATCAAATTACTGCGCATAGCTTCCTGCTTGTTCACATGAATAGAAACACTTTTGAACTGTTTTGAAATCTAAATGATGTTGCAAAGCAGTCTGTTCTGTATTGTGCCGAAATAAAAATTTATATCATCTGGAATAAGGCCTTAACTCTGTCTCACACACACACTCGCCCTGTCAAAAAGATATTTCATAACTAAAACCCGAAACAAAAAAAACCGGCTACTAGATAATATGGAAGAAAAGACGAACATATTCAATCTACTTGGCTTTGAGCAGGCGGTTTCAAATCGCTTAAATTTTGTCATCTAATCTTGTAGCCGGGCATATTTGTGCCCCTTAACAAATAAATTTAAACAGCATTAATATGAAATTCTAACGTTTATACGAAAACCTCTACAGATTTCTGGGACACAACCGTTGATGTTGATGAAAGGAATTGACAAAACTCCACCCCCAAACTGGATAAAAAATTTGTATTTTATTTAATTGACGTTTCCACTTACCCAGCACCAATTCCATGACAATCATAATGGGTTGCTTTTGCACGCAAATACCAATTAGCTTGACAATATTGGGATGATCGTATTGCTTCAAAATGCGGCCCTCCTGTAAAAATTTGCGCTTCTGCTCGTCGGGTAAGGTCATGCGGCAGGTTTTGACTGCTACATCTTGCTTGGTGGATTTCAACTTGGCCTTGTAGACATCACCAAAGTTTCCCTGTCGAACAAAAATAATTTGAAAATCAACCAAATCTAATCAAGTAACTAACAAATTGTATATTACCCTGCCAATCCTTTCGAGCAGCACGACATCATCATTGCTTAGTTCCCAACGTTCACGGCACACCGGACGACGCAGAATGGCGCCCGACTTAACCGTCACGGGCAATTCCGAATGATACTGATGCATGATCAGCTCCTGTATGCTGGGAAAGGGCGGACCCTCAAACCGGAAATGTCCATCGCCTGTGGTCTGGACGATGAAATGCTTATGGCCATTCCAGCATACACTTAACACAATCTGACTCTCCTCATTGCGTATAGTTTCGCGCACCAAGAAGTCGCCATCGTTGTTTAGCAATCGTACCACTTCTTCTCGCGGCAGTACCCCATGGAACCATTCCTCCTCGTATAGTGGTCGATTGGTGGAGAGCGAGAGCTGTAAATTGTTGAAGCCCAAAACAAAAATTAGTAAATCTTTCTGCAGTATTTGTGTGGAGATTAGTTCAAAATCCATGCATATATTAAAATAAGAATAAAATGCTTAACACGCCATTTCCATTTCCAAAAGAAAAACGGAAGTGCGTGGGTGCAATGCTCTGACGAAATTGCAATTCTATTAAAATCCAAAGAAGCATTTACCAAATATACACAAGCAAATTAAAATAAAATACTCTAAGCATAGGCCGAATAAAAATAAAATTTATTACTACATCAATATGGAAAAGGGGTCTTAATTCAAGGTCTTCCTCTTCTGACTCACAAACAATTTCGATTTGGGACGCTTTTTGCGAGCCGGCGGTACCGGGCGCCCGGCAAAGATAATTGTCTCGAAAATCCCACAATCTGTCAAAGCTCCAACACCATTGCTACTCTGGCCGGAAGTGCTGCTCATGATGCACACAAAACTGGCACCACTACTTGCGCAATAAGCCAATTGGAAAACACGAGCACTTGTAGATTTCTTTTTAATATTTCACTGAACAAACAGACGCCAAACATTTCTCTAAATATACATCAGATGGAAAGCCACTGCTAAGCAGCTAGCCAGATCATAGAGTACTAAAAGACTTAAGCGAATTGTCAGTTGAACTTGTCATTATAGCGCTCTCTATCTTGTGCTCTGTTGTTGCCTCTCGGCGAGGCAAAAGTAAATTTAGCCAGGGGAAAATTTTAAGTAGAAGGCATGATGGAAAAGCTGACAAATTTTGAATACACTTTCTTAAAAAGAAAACTATTTTATGTAGTTCTCCCTCTCATTTAGCTCTACAATATGGAAAAAATGAAAGGGCAGGGAATTGAAGATATTCCCTTGAAATTGATGCGAAAAGAGAAAAAAGGAGACTCGAAAAAAAATTAATTCAATTAATTTTGAGTACGAACGTTTTTTGAAGTTACTTATTTATTTTTAAATTGTTAAGAATTTTTTACTTAAAAATCAAATTATTCTTATAGCTTTATAGCGTAAAATTGAAATCGAAAATTCATACTTTAATAAAGAATTTCTTGATTGCATCAATAATTTGTATTATTACTGTACTACTGGACGAATTTTTAATTAAAAAATAAAATCTTGAACCAATCTCGACAAGTCTTGAACAAACACGTATTTAATTCTGTTAAGCTCGACTGTTTTATCTTGTTTGTTTGTTCTCCGCGACAGCGAACTTTCTTTTGGTCATAACTTGAGTACAGTATTTATTTATTTAATAGAGTTGACAAATTTAGCTGTCAACATAATACGTCTTCGAAATGCCCCCTACTCATGAGAAGAAATGTTTAATGTCATTCCTGTGTTCCTGAGTGGCAACATCCGAAAAGTATGCAACATTTTTAACTCCGCTATTTATTATCCGATCTTGATTAGGGATTATGGTTATCTCTATAAATATAAAAGAAAGTGTCCTAATTCACTGACTGACTGATTGGCAATCATCGCACAGCCTAAACGGTAAGAGATAGAAAGCTGAAATTTGGACAGGAGTTTCTGTTAGTGCTGAAAGTGCGTACTAAGACGGGGTTTTGGAAAATTCCATCGGGAAAAGTCGGAAAAGGGTCGGAAAAATTTTGTACAGGAAAAATTTTATTTTTCATCCGATTGACTTGAAACTTGGTTTGTAAGCAGAGTACCCAAAATAATACGACATCGTGTTTGCGAGGAGAGCAATCTGCCCGAGGAAAAACGGTTGTGTAAATTTCGGACAAAGAAAATTCTGCACGAAAGCAATCTATTTTTTCATCCGATTGGCTTCAAACTCGGTTTGTAAGGATAGAACACGAAATAGTTAAAAATGCGATTTTCCGTGTTGGAAAATTTAACACAACGGTCGGAAAATAACCGGAAAATTCTGCACGCACAAAACTATTTTTCATCCGATTGGCTTCAAACTTGATTTGAAAGATAGTGTGATAGTGTGTGAAATAAATTGAAATATGATTTTCTGATGTTGGAAAATTTGACCTGTAGGTCGGAAAATCGCTGGAAAATTCTGCATGAAAAAAACATTTTTTCATCCGATTGGCTTGAAACTCGGTTTGTAATGATGGAATACGAAATAGTTTTAAATGAGATTTTCCGAAGTTGGAAAATTTGACTTGACGGTCGGAAAATTCCCGGAAAATTCTGCACAAAGGAAACTATTTTTCATACGATTGGCTTGAAACTCGGTTTGTAAAGACAGAATACGAAATAATTAAAAATGTGATTTTTCAATGTCGGAAAATCCGCCCCAAGGCGTCAAAATTTCCGGAAAATTCTACATGAAAAATAACTGTTTTTCAACCGATTGACTTAAAACTTGGTTTGAAAGGTCAAAATGAGAATTCATTTCTTTTCCATGTTGGAAATACCGCCGGGATGCCCACTGGGAAGTGAATGGGATGTGGGTGGTAAGTTGTTTAGGAAGTGGGTGGATATCGATATCTTAAAAAATGTGGGAGTTCTTCAACATTTTTTATTGTGTGGGGACAGGTGGGCGTATCTGCAACAAATTCCCAAAACTAACTCGGTGACAAAAGCAAATATCTTTCGGTTGGTTGCATCTAGCTGTTCTAGTCGGTTTCCAGATCAAACAATTTCGATGTACAACTTTGTTTTGGACGGACGGACGGACAGACGAACAAGGCTATCATCAGATTCGACTATATTGTTGCTCATGAATATTATATATTTATATGGTAGGAAAAATTCCTTCTGCACCATAACCTGCAACACAGTTGCCCGACTTTAGTATACTTTTATACTTTGGCACACAACAAGGAGGACTTTTGATGTTATCCGAGTTATATTTTATGATGGGCGCAAAAATTATTTCTGGGAAATTTTGCGACCAAATATTAAATAATTTGCCGACATCGACCCCTCAGAAGTTAACATAATTGGTTTAAATCGTTAATACATTATACACATGCAAATAGCATTCTAAACGGGTCATTACTGAGATTTCGAAATCAGAACTTTTTTTTGAGAAAATTGGCGCGAACTGCTCTGTTATCAGTGGGATCGAATAATTAATTTGGCTCAATAGAAAACAAGAGTTAATATGGCCGTTTATTAGTTTATGAAGGAACCTAACTCCGTGACAGATTGCACGATCTTGAAGGAGTTCTGCTACACCCCAGACGGTTTCCGAGCATTTTGCATACCACAAGGCCAAGAAAGCTCTAGAGATTTATAATGACACCCGCCTTTAAGATTTGTGGAAAAAGCAATTTGTGGGCGTAAAAAAGTTATATTTAGTGCAGGCTTTCCCAAGCAGAGAGCGCGAAAACGTGACTGTGACTGCATTCGTTTCCCCGGGGCTATCGATGGGGAACTCTGCTTTAGTGGCCGATAGAGAACTTTAAGCTTAATATTCCTACTGAAACTATAAAATATTTTTCTTTTATATCTGTGACAAAACAAATTAAGAAACAACAATACCCTAAAGAAGTAAGTTCAAATCTATCCAAGTGCACCCTGTGTTTTATTTTGGGATGTTGTGGTAAAAAGCTTTTCCCCGCTTTTCATATTGAACGACAAAAATTGAACACAAAAGTTGAACATGCAAATCAATCAACATGCGAAATTCAAAAAAGGCTATGGACAAGCAATGCGATGTGATGCGGGTGCTTGGTGGAGATTCGGCGTTCCTTTAATTGTTTAGATACAATGTGGGCTTTGTTGCTGTTGCTGTTGCTGCTGTTGACGATGCACATACAACCCTGAGCTTGTGCTTCTCTACTCACACTGGCCGCCAAGCTGGGCACACAATAGCAATGCTCTTTCATGCTAAGCACATCGTCACTGCTGCTGTCCTCATGCCCGTTGTCCTCATCCTCGCCGTTCAGCTCGTCAGAGCTGTGCGACTCGAATGGCCGTTCCCTTGGACTGGTCACTTTGATGGGCCTGGTCTTAGGCGCTGGCGTTGGACAGTTGCAGAATTGCTCCTCTCCGGCTCCACCACTTGTCTGCTGATCCGCCTCAAATTCCTTGGCGAAATCGAAGACACTTTTGCTGGGATGGATGCGTCGACGCTTGGTGCACTGTTTGCAGGGCTTGGAGCGCTTTAGTTGAAAGTTCAGTAGCTTGGAACGGAATGTATTGCGTATGGCTTTCGATTTCTTTTGTATTTTGGGCACTTTGAATTTCAGTCTTGAGGTTTCCTTGGACGGTGTCGTTGTGGTGGTTGTTGTAATGGTTGTGGTGATGGTGCTGGTGATGATGGTGGAGGCAGTGGACTGTGCGGAGGCGGCACTGTGATTGTTGTTATTGTGATGTGACTCGCTGCTGCTGGAATGCTGACTAGGTTCACCGCTGGGAGCTTGGTCGGCTGTCTCCTGCTCCTCCTCGTTGAGCGTGGCATTCTTGGTAGCCATGCGGGATAGGGGACTGCGGGAGAACTCCTTGAGGTTGCTAAAGATATTGCTTATGGACTTTTGGGTAAAGGACAGTGAACGTTTTTTGGCCTGACCCAACTCTTTGGCACTTAGCTGCGAGGAGCGACACTCGGAACTAGAGCTGGAGCTGCGCTTGGTCTGACTATCGTCGGAGTTACGAGGGAGAGTAGACTGTCGTGTCTGTACCTGGGCCTCCAGCTCCACACTCTCGATGGCATTCACATCGCTCAGAGTGCTGGGCTGAAGACTGCGTTTGAGGCGATCATCTAGCACTCGATTCAGCTCATCTATCCTGTCCAAATGCGCATCTATGGAGCTTTGCGGAGCGGCCTCCTGGTTGATTTCAATCTCTATTTGCTCTCGCTTCACAGCCAATCCCTCATCGCTGACCAGACTATCGGCATCGCCCTCGGGTTTTTTCAAAGCCAGCTCCAGGTCCGCGTAAATGTGATTGTTGTTAGTGTTAGTAAGTAAAAGCGGAGCGGGTAAGGACTCCGCCGGCAACGGCCCCTGCGGTTCCTCATCCTCGCCCAAACACAACATGGAACATTGCGTGCGTCTTAGCCGGGGTAAGATTGGCGGGCTGGAGCTAAGCACTATCTCCTCGCCCAGATAGTGTACACTGGCCGCCAGACGCAGTGGGTTAGTAATGGGCTCATAACGTGCAGGACTACACGCGTGCCTAATTACCGACAACGAGCCAAGGCTCTGTGAACGTGGCTGCAGTTTGTTGAATCTTCCCTGTCGAGATCTGGTCGTGGGAGTCGTGGGTTGCGGTGTGGACTTGCGCTTGAGGTGACGAGCGCGACCACGCAAGAGCGTGAGGACACCGCCACGACGCATCAGTTCATTCATAATGCCCAGACCTGGTGAACTAGTGGAGTTGGAGCGCTGCTCCAGTATCAAGTTTAGTTTGAAAGGGGAAGTTAGATAGAAATGTGGGTTTGTTTGTATGTTTAGATGCAGCA
This sequence comes from Lordiphosa stackelbergi, assembly GCA_018904235.1. Taxonomy (NCBI): domain Eukaryota; kingdom Metazoa; phylum Arthropoda; class Insecta; order Diptera; family Drosophilidae; genus Lordiphosa; species Lordiphosa stackelbergi. The sequence continues at coordinate 203,641 of JAEIFU010000076.1, forward strand.
TCCAGAGAGAGAGAGAGAAATATTGTATTTAGTTTGTATTTTGTGTTACTAACCAACCCCTACTCTTAAGCACTAACCACACCCTTAAATTGAGGTAAATCTTGTACACCACCCACCTGTTGCTCATTGTTGTAGCCGTTTTCAATAAAGTTCTGCTCGAGCGTTAGATGATCATCACAACCGGAGGGCAACTCCTCACAGCCCACCTCATTCAGGGCACACTTGATCATGTCCACCAGTTTCTGTTTTTGCTTCTCCTGACAGCGCAAGGCATTCAAATCCTTCGATTGCCGACTGGATACGAGCACAAAATTTACTTTAGTTTTAGATTTCGATAGTTTGTGGGTTAACACTCACCACAGACTATCCTTGTTGGACTGTATGCCATTGGAGGTGTTGCTGCCATTTGAAATAATGCTGCCATTGGCCACAGGCGAACCACCATTCACATGTTCAATCATTTTCAGCTGCTTCTCTTGGCATTCCTTGACCGACGCCTCCAGATCTAGGAGACGTGTGCGCAACCAGTCCACAGTCAGATTGTCCACGGTCAGTGTGCTGGACTGCAGCTTGCCGGGTATATCCTCGATGAGTGTCTCATCGAATTGAAAGAGTAACGGCGTTGTCGGTGAGGTTCTGAAAGGTACAAATTAAATATTTATTTGCTTATACAAATTTTCCACACTGGACAGTGGGATCTTAACAGTGGTTGAAAAAGGGTACACATATCGTAAATTATGTGTAATTCAAAGGAGAATTCCAAAGCTCTATACGGCAACCATTCATCCTTTAAAAATATACATATCCTATCCTACAGATGATCGTTCATTATATGGTTAAACAAGTAAGAGTGTTGCCGTCGAGTGCCCCGACTGCATGATTCCCTGTACCCTGAAAAGTAATGTGGTTGCAATGGCTTTGATTTCCTAAGTTAATATAGAGTTAACTTGTTCGACTGAATATATGCTGGTTCGGCTTGATATGCTTCTCATAGTTTTGAATTTACCTTTTTTGATATTTTAAAATTTATTTGAATAAATGGGGCGGCGCACTTGCATAAATTCAGTGTTTTTGCTCGGACCTTATTATGGTTTACAGAATAAATATATATTGGGCCTAATTTAATATATTAAGCCACTAGGCTTAAAATTAAAAATTGTGACTCTGACAGTTTTTCGCGGTTATAAGGATTAGGAAGGGAATTTTAAAATTTTCTGAAGCAAGGCTTGATAGACTGTCTCACATTTTTATACTCTGTACCAAAGTTACACAGAGTATAATAACTTTGTGGAAAGGATGTAAGAGGGAGAAGTTATCATTTCCGACCCTATAAAGTATATCAGCATCAACAGCCGAGTCAATTTTTTGCGTGTAGGTAGTTCCTGAAAGGTGATTTGATATTGGTTAGCGCGGGTTCTCTGTTCACATCCAACTTAAAATCATTACCAAAATCTGTTGCAAGTATACTCTCACTTTTTTCAAAAATATATAGTTATTCATCGTAGCTGGTAAAAGGTTCTAAATATTAAGGATGTCGAAAATGTTATCGATATATCAAAATATCGATATTTTTGCCCAAAATAATTTTTTTTGGGCTTTGAATTAGACTATCGTTATCGATAGTCTAGGATTGGGGAAGTTTTTTTTTTTAATAAAACTTATTCTGTCATCGCAGTGTCACTTTTGGCGAAAGCACTAGGTCCAGGCCTACTCGTGCACACGTGGGTAAACTTTATATAATTTATTTGACTTTAAACTATCAAGATATTGCACTCGACAATAGCGCGTAGTTTCACTCCATGTTTATGCGTAAATCAATTTTTTTAAGGTTGGTCATTCACCATTTACTATGAATCGGGTTTTTGTTTTATAAACTGTCGGAAGACGCGTGCCTTTACAAAGGCAGAACGCGCAAACACGTGTCTTGAAAAAGACAGACGCGGAGTTCTCCTTCAAGCGAACTGCAATGCACGAAGCTTCCCGAGAGACTGCCCAAAATTACAAATATCATTACCGCATGTTTTTCCAAAGGCGATATATCGGAAATCGAATTTTTTTGTTGATATTTTTATACTTTGTGCCTGGGTTATATACGAAACAGTTATGCTTTTGAAAAGGGAGGGGAGCGCGGTGCCTATTTCATTCCGCTAGAGCATATGAGTCAGTGTGCGCGCGCGCATGTGTGGGTCCATAACTCAGCGCGATTTTCTAAGATCGCTGTCTAACGATTATGAGTTAAATCGTAGATTTAACTGAATAATTTTTTTTAGGCTTAGTATTTCGAATGTTCTATTTTGAAAGATGTAGAATTTAAAAGATAAACACTTCTTTCGTTTCATTAAAATTTCATGAATAAGTTTTCTGAACTTCTCTTGGTATACATGAAATAGAAAAAATTAAGGAAAGCTATCTTCGGCTCGATCGATTTAGATATTTTTGAAATTTTGGACAAACCTACTAAATACACCCAGAGAAATCTAGCACGAATCGGCGAGACAGAAATCGGCTTCAATTTAGATTTTTTCTTCTTGATTTTTTAGGACAAAATTTGCTTGCATAAGAGAAGACAATTAATCTTGACTTCGAACGTCTCAGAAATTCGTGCTTGATTTTAGTATTTTCGGCTTTGATCCAAGAATACTCCGTCTTACCGTACTTTTGACATCAAAACTGCTCGATATCAAGCACGATCGGCTTGATTTTTTCTCTGAGTATACCAACAAGAGACGGGTGCCGTGTTTGCGAGCAGCGTTTTTCAAACTTATTTTATTACAAGTGATATTACTTTAATCGCTTTTGAAGATCACATATTGTACATCCGTTAATAACTTTATGTGCCTGTTCTTATCAAACAGTCAAAAAAAAAACGAGAGCGTAAGTTAAAGTCGGCTCTAACCGACTTCGATATACCCGTTACTCATGAAAAAACATGTTTAACAGTGTACCCGCGTTCCTTAGTGCGACCACCCAAAAAGTATGCAACATTTTTTTAGGGTGGTAGCGGGGAGGGCTTGGTTTACTTTTTTGCTTATAACTTGAGAACCGTTCATCCGATCTTTATCATTCCTTCGGCAAATCGATTCATTTTGCTAATTACTAACTATCTCTAGAAAGTACGAATCCTCTATCTTTAAAACTGTAGGAGTTATAACTTTTTTGCAAATTGCGGGGGCGGGAGGGGGCGTGGCCAAAATTTGAAACAAACTTGATCTGCGTGCAGATAAAAGAAGCATTTGTCCCATACATGACAAACCTCTATCTCTTACCATCTCTGAGATCTAGGTGTTCATACAGACGGACGGACGGACGGACGGACGGACAGACGGACAAGGCTAAATCGACTCGCCTGTTGATGCTGATCAAGAATATATATACTTTATATGGTCGGAAATGATTCCTTCTGCCTGTTACATACATTTGCACGACTTTAGTATACCCTTTTTACTCTACGAGTAACGGGTATAAATATAGGTTTCCACAAAATGCGTCTAAAAGGGTCAAAATTTGGCTTTTTCAACTTTAAACTCAAATTACCAAGAATCTCGACAGATTCGTGTGCTTTTAGTCTTCTAGAATCACCACCAACCCATCAATATACGGGAAAAAGTCTACTAAACCAACTACCACAGGTGGCGCCAGGGGAAATGCTTTGCAGCTGTTTTTAGAGAAGAAACCTTAAGTGGAACAGTTTGTGTTCTAACTAGATTTTAACTAGAAGTTCTGTGGTACCACGTATTTTTTCCAGAGATTTAAAAACCAACCGTCGGAAAAATTTCTAGAGATTTCTGACTCACCCCCGTATATGGGCTTTTAACATAGCTAATTGGATGATCATCTGCAGAAATGAACCAATTCTATGCACTGTGAAGTAAGTATTTTAAATTCCAAAGCTTAAACCAATGAGCACACTGCTAGAACTACAGTTTGTACTCCAACTGCGAATTTTATCCAGAATTTTGTTTCCCAATTTTATGTTTTTTTACTCACTTGTGTTTCTCGGTGAACTCGCCATACTCTTCGGCTGGATTAATGCCGCCTATCACAGTATCTATGCGTTTCTGTATCTCCTTATATTTGTCGGCTGTCAGATCGCCATGCTGAGCCGCCTCCTGTAAAATGTTGCGCCACAACAGAATAAAACTTTCCTGGACGGATTGCTGATGCTCCAAGAGGCCCGGTAGCAGAACTGTACGGAAATCCTTCTCTACCTCAATGGCCTCCGTAATAGATAGCACGTACTCGTTGTGTGTGAGATGCAATTTGCGGCAGGCTTTCTGATATTTGTCGCGAACGTCGTCCAGTTTACGACCACTGCGACCGGGTGCTGTAAGAATCACAATCATTAGTAACCGAAAGAGCCAATTTCCAATTAATATTCGAGCTCACCTTTAATATAGTGCTCCTCGAAGCGCGTGCGCAACGCCTTGTAGCCCTCCAAATGTTTTTGGTACTCGCTTTTCTTACGCACCACTTCGTCAGTCAACTGCAAAATAATGTACAAAGGAAACCAGTTGGGGTTTTAGTGCGGTTAACAAAAAAAAAACAAATGTGTGTGGCCTGTGCCATTAAACCACTTTCCCAAAAGCTTGTCGCATTACATCATGACCTACGTGTTCGTCTTTAGTCGCGCAATGTGCTCCACATATGCGAGTAATCGCCTAATGTGTTTGTATTTGTGTCCATGTCCCCTTATTGAAGTCTCTCACACTTTCTTTGGACAAACATTTTCTCACGTTTGCATACTAAGTGCGAGTATTATGCAAGTACCCCAACTCTCGCAAATGACTGATAAGTGACTGGGCAGAAAGGACAAGCGGCTGTTGCAACATGCAGCTGAGCCAACATCCGTTAACATTGTCAACAAAATCAACAAACCAAACTAATGGCAACAAAGTGCAGTTAGCCAGGCAGCTGCAAAGTTGCTGAGTTAAGACCACATACTTAGGATACATTGCAAACTGATGCTGCGGAACCAGGTACAGTGGGAAGTAAGCACTTCAAGTCCATACAAGACAGAAAATTGTGGAATATTACCTGTTAACTAATATCAACAGAAATCATGGCGAAAACAAAAAAGTTTGAGTGAACTTGTTCGGACACTTCGCACAAGAGTAAGCGGAAAGGTCAGTGGCTCGGCTTCTTATGCGCGAGCTCGCATATGATAGTGCGATATAGAAACAGACAACCAAAAGATAGCTACTTTAATGAAGCTCCGAATCTTTTAAACCTCGGCGTTGCTTTTCGGTACGTGAGCGAATGGAGTATCTATTACTATTACACTATAACAGTATTCGTTGAGAGTGGGGCTGCGCTCCTGCGGTTCGGCTGTGAAGCCCAATATTATTCGGATTTTAGGTGCATTTTGTTGTTATGAGCCGTTCTTGTTTGAGCAAAGGTTTTCGATATTTCTCAAAAATACTTATATCGATAAATTCCAAATTTTCAATATCGATATCTTGTTTAAAAACAGCGATATATCGATATTTCATTATTTTCTAAAGCTTAGGGAAAATGAAAAAATTTTAAGGAACGTCTTCACCATAAGATAACTAATGAAAATTTTTGGTGGCCGTTATATCTTATCTTTCCAATAACATAACTTTAAGATTTAAATGACTTACATGCTGTCAGATTTCACATCTTCTATATAGAGCTATCTGTCACAAAAACTAACAAATAACAGTAAATTTTGTATTTATATGACACATAGCAGATATCTGGGAGAAGAGAAATCAGACCTTAGCTTTCTGAAACTTGACTAACAATTAAGGGGGTCCTTTTGTAGGGTTGGAAATAAGACAAAAAGCGTATAGCAGAATGAAATGTACGGAAAACTCTTAGAAGATTTCACCAAGAAACCTTGGGTCTAAATTAATTCCTAGCTCAGGCAAAGTGACCTCAAATTAGGGGCATTTAAGAAGATAAAAACTATTTTTAATTAATTAACAAAATCTTACTTCGACGAAGTTCCACGCAGAAAACAAAAAAATTTTTTTTTAATTATCAATTTTAAGCCGATATGAAAAAAATATCATAACGATAACTTTTTCAGTGTCATTCTGAAACTATTTGATATAAATTTACGTGAATGATATTATTTTGGATAAGAAATATATTATTTTATTGTCAAAATAAATTAAAAATATTGATATTTTTGCAAAGTTCACTTTAATCTGGTGAATATCAGCAAGAATTTGATCTTTTTTTTCTTGTGTACGAAGAAAATAAGGCATTTGTGATGAAAATCTATGGAAGCTGGATCAAGGGGAAGTTGAATACCAAAGTAATTTTTTACTGATATATCGATTATAAAAATATCGGCAAATCGGCACAAAAATATCATATCCAAATAATCCTAATCGTTCAACAAAATTGTCGATATATCAATAAAATATTGAAATTATAGACAATCTGAAATCTATCGATTGTTATTTGTTCAATATCGCGTGGCAAAGACTTTGGAAATTGTTGGTGCAAACCCTCGAATCAGAGCTTCGAAAAATATTTATTTTGTATGCAGTCTGTCAAAAAACCACAATTCAAGTATAAAATATTTTGATTCGTGTGGCACAACTCAATTTATTTAATTTAAATATCGAAGTTCTAAAGCAGAGCTATTTTCCGAGAGTTATTTTTCGGCAACTGGCATCAATATTGCATCACCTTGACTCACGATATCTCTCTTCGAAGTAAGTTACAAAGCCAACAAGATGCGTGCCGGCGCACCGGTAGATAGCGGAACAAGTGTAGTGTGTGTGAGCGACTATATTTAACAAAGGACCGACTTGCTCTTAAAATGGTTCAGAGACATATCTTAGAAATAATTTTGGTGTTAAATTACCACTTAGAGCCACATTTTGCAAGGTTCACGACGGGAACTCAACTACTTGGAACAGACTGAAATCTTAGAAATCATTTGAGCTATGGACTTTTCATTCGGAGTGTAGGTTAAAGTGGGAAGTTAGATATTACTTAAGCCGGTTTCGAACTGATGTTTCAGATCAAAAGATTAAAAATAAGAAACAATTTAAGCAAAGAACTGAAATTCTGAGTTTACTTGTTCCAAACTGGTTTCGAAACACGTAAAACCGTTTCAAAAGTGGTATAGAGTCTATATCCGAAATGATTAGTTAGATATTTTCCAAGCAACATTTTTAAACATTTGAATTTAGGTACTTTTTAAAAATATAAAGGAAATATCCAAGATTTACAAGCCTAAAATCCTTCACAAGTGTTGCTGCTTTTCAATTAGAAAATACGCACTTGCACCCCACAGTGGCAACAAAATAGTTGCCAGCAACATTGCAAGCAACAACTAGGAATAACCTCAACACCTGAGCGCACCAGCAGCTTTGCTTTTGGATATCGTTGCAGTTGTAGTGTTTTTTCTGTTTGTGGAGATACAAGTGGACTTTGACACAAGATGCGGAATCAATTAATGAAATGAAATATCATGTAGCATTTGGCTGACATTTGAGCTAATAGCCCCCTTAGGAATCATTCGCTATAAATAACAATGAAATTTAAGTTCACTAGAAATAAATGAAAATTAAACAAAGTCAACTAAAGCGAACGTAAAAATTGTTGACCTACTTATTTTATTCGATTTGGCATTGAAAGTGTTTGAATTATCTTGAGTTTGTTGAAATTTACACAACTTGTTGTTGTTGTGTCTGTTACTCCCATATTTTTGCTTATGAATTCATTTTTGCCTGTGTGTGTAAAGTTCTGGCAACATTTTGGCAAGTGGCTCAGCAACTTTCAATGCCTCTGCAGCTGCTAATTTGCCTAAAAAGTTGTTTGGAAAGAGACAAACACATACACACACTGGAACCGCCGAAAAAACATGGCTTGAAAGTGGGTCATTAGCCGGGTATTTCTTACTTCTGACCAACAGCTAAACATAAACAGTCAATAGCATTGGGGTACCCGCCGGGGTACCTCAGGCGAACCTCGCCTCACACATTGTTTACAAATGATTGCCAATTTTTTGTAGTTGTTATTTTGTTTTGTTTTTTCGTATTTTTCATTTCGTGCGCTGAGAATCCAAGCAAGGAAAGTTGCTAATCTGCTGAGAAGCAGCCACCTGCCCAGGCACCGAAACACCGAAACTTTCTCAATTTTCTCACGCCCCTTAATGCCACTGAGAGTGGAAAGCAAGACCATTAAATGCTGAGCGAAGACAACGCACAGTTCAAAAATTTCAAATCCATACGTAAATACGGCGATGACCTAATGGAAACTGTGACAAGTTGCGCCAACTGCCACGTTTTGCATTAATCAGCTTGATTCTGTTTCAATTTCGGTGTTTTCTTTTTGAAATATACGTACATACATACAAACGTGTTATGTATGTATAAATCATTTACGTATACTCGAATATGGCAAAAAAAAGATGACAACAAATTAAGCATTATTTTTATAATAATTGTAGATGGGCATAGATTAAAAGCGATTTGAATGACATATGAAGATGAGAGACATTATATTTCATGAAAAATGTTCATACTTTAGTCATAATAGCACAATTTTAAAAACGATTTTATGACACTGATTGAGACTTGAGGTGGGTACTAGGGCATATGTATATTAGGGGTACCACAGAAATCACTTTCGCTCGCCACAGAGCCTGCGGGGTTGACTACCCTAGGCAGTCAAGTTCGAAGTGTTGTGTGAATTCTGTAAATTCTAGTGAATTCTGTGGCACCCCTGTATAATTTTGTATACCCTTGCAGAGAGTATAGTAAAATGTTTAATAATCATTAAATATTAAAGTTGAAATATACTGAAAGTATATCAGGCCTGTTCCGGTTTTCACTTTCACTTATTTTGCTCAAACTCGATTTGGTGTCCTGTTCTGGTTTTCACAATTTGATGGATTTACTCGATATTTGTGAATATTTGAGAACATCGTTCTAAAAGGATTTTTTGAAATTCGAAGTACATAAGAAGATATAGCCTATTTTGTCGACCAATGTCTTCGATAAAACAAGCCATTTTCAAATTACTTCTAACTTAAAACGCATTTAGCTCGAAACCACGTTTTCCGAGCTGGCGGCCATGATATATCCAGTTACACTTTGATGAAACTAAGTGCAAACGACGCAAAATTGTCCCCATTCCGGTTTGACCCTCAATCATAATTTTAAAAAAAAATTTGTACTATTTTTATTTTTACACTAAACTACAAATAATAATTTTCATTTTTCAATGGCTGCCATTTTGTCAAAAAAAATCACAAATTTTTTTTCGAGGGTCAGACCAGAATGACATCTATACTGATTACAACCCTGTTTTTAGTTTTAATTCACACAACTTTGAGACGTGGAATCATGGCCGCCAGCACTATACCTTTTTTTTTGGACACCCACTTTGAAGGCGAGAACTTTTTGAACAGCCCTAGTAAAGAAGCAGTAAAATTTTTTTATTTACTCTAATCTGTAAAATATTTGTCACGTGATTAAAAAACGAGAAGGTAGACCCAGTCTAAGTTTTCCGAAGTTTTGCTAAACAGTAAAACCCGTTCCTCGTAACCGATTGTTCCTAACTACAACATACCAGATATATCCTTTTACCATAACTTCATTTTAAGCGCCATAATTTAATCGCTAATAAGAACGCTAGCATTTAAAAACAACAATTTTTCTAAAAAAAACCCACTTTTCGACCGATAGTTCTTATGACAGCTATAAGATATAGTTATCCGATTTTGACCAAAACTTCCAAATCAGCTAAAAGCGTATAATATTAATAATCGCTGAAGTGAGACACGTTAACATTAAAAAAAAAAGTTTTTCTCACAAAAACCTTTCCGACCGACATTCCTATGGCAGCTATAAGATATAGTCATCCGATCCGGTCGGTTCCGACATATTAGCAGTGTGCAGTAAAAAGAAGACTCTGTGAAAGTTTCCGCTCGATAGCTTTAAAACTGACAGACTAGCTCGCGTAGAAACAGACAGACAGACGGACAGACGGACGGACAAGGCTAAATCAACTCAGCTCTTCGTCCTGATCAAGAATATATATAGTTTATAGGGTCGGAAATGAACATTTCTATGCGTTGCAAACTTCTGGGCAAAATTATAATACTGGGCCTTGAGTCTCCGCCGCGAAAAAGCAGTCCACTCTGCCAACGGCTGTTGTTGCTCTTAAGAGCGGAAAAATGCCAACAGAATTCCATGAGTACATTCTTAAATACGTTTTCGTCACAACGTCTTAGCTTAGGTCTGTATAGTCGAGTTGTCTAACGCGACGTCTTCCGTGTGTTGTTTAGTGTTCGGAGGGTCCAAGGCTCAAGTCCCAGAAAGGTAAGTAAGAAAAAAGTTTTTCAATGTTATCATAAGTTTTAATAGTTATTAAGGGACGGGGGTGTGGAGAGGGGGTCGGTCCGTGTTTCTCCATCCCCCCCTCCCCTCTCCCCTCCCTCCAAAAACAATTTTTTTTAAAGTCTTTAAAAATTAATCCCGATCGGATTGATTTATGCCTTACCTGGATCAACCCATTTTTAGTCACTTTCGGCATGAAATTGATCCCGGACCCCGGAATGGAATAAGATTTATTTTTCAGTGTACTAGTGAACGTATGTATGTTTGTTCCTTATAGGAGTCTAAACTGCTCAAGTGATTCTCACGAAACTTTCACAGTTTGGTCTTTCGATGGTTAAAAAAGGTTGGATATTTTACTTGATCAGGATCAGTATTGAACCGGTATTGAAACGTTATCCAATTGGTTTTGAATCGGGTTAACAGTAGTTCAGAGCTGTATATTACAAGTAATTTGAGTTATAGACTTGAAATCTGGTCTTTAGGTTGGTAATATGGAGGTGGATCAGGACCGGTATCGAACCGGGTTTTAACCGTTTAAAAAGTAGTTTAGAAGGCTTATATCAAAAGCGATTTAAGCTATGAACTAGAAATCTGTAGGCAATATGGATTTGGATATTTTAATGGATCAGGGCCGGTATCGAACCGGTTTTGTAGCCTCCAAAGACTGAACAACACACGGACTAAGACACGTTAGCCAACGCGATTATAAGACCTTAGCATGACGTGGTGTCGAAAACATATTTAAGAATGTAAGCATGGAATGGTAGAGTAGACTACACATTCGCTTACAAAACGTGGAGGCCGTGGATCAAGTGCCTGTAAGAGCGTAGTGTTACGTGATTTATCTTTTGTTATTTTTATTTAAAGTGTTTTTAACATTGTCTATATTTTTTACAATCTTTAAATCGATATTTTTCGTCAATAATGTTAAAATAACCCCACCTTTGCACGATTTCAGCTTTGTAGTCTAAAATCTTACAATCAAGGATTGTTATATGTCTGTAAGCGGGCTTGGGTTTTTATGTTTGGTAGGCCTGGTCCCGTTTAGCGTTTAATTATAATATAATTAATTTGCTTTACATTGCAAAAAGGACCAGAAGCCAAGCTTCTCTCAATCTCTAGACTTATAATTTTCGCCTAAGAGAAAAGGGAATTCAGTTTAACGCCGAATAGAAACTGCAAAGTTTGAGAAGCTTTTTCACGGCTAGTAATTTCACAGCTGGTACCAATAGCTGCTTGAGGTGACCGGTTGTGTAATAGTTTTTTATAGAAACAATTTTTATTTAAATATTATATGTTCCGATGCAGGCTCTAACCCACAACCTTTCGCATACTACCTGCTGCACCATAACCGGTTCAGACTTAAGTTCAATTCTCTGTTAAAAAATTTCGGATATCCAGTTTTAAAGCGTCTGGCAACTTTGGTTTATGGTTCAGTTTAATTGTTTCCAGAAATTAAAATATATGAAATACGAGCACATTTTGGAAATTAAGCCAGCCTTTGGTCCTCTTTTTGTGCATTCCCTCGCTTCAAGGAAAACTAAACCAAACCTCAAACATCATTGTCTGCTCGGCAGAACTTAGTTTGCCAGGTATTTGCCATATAATTGCTATATTGCCCTAGTCATTTGCTCACATTTTACAATGGATAATGTCTGTCACACCCAACTAATTGGTAGCTTCGACTTATCTATGTTTATATTTTTCATAAGCTAGGCAGCTTATGACTTGCCGCTTTCTGGCTAACAACGCCTTGCTTATTATTAAATAGGGATTGAAATATAAAGAAAGGTAAGCTATGTTTGTCTATTGGCATTAAGGCAAACAAGTATATTTATTTCCAACGAGGGTGAAACAAGTTATTTACAAAAAAAGAAAGCGATAAAGAACTAAGCTAATTGATCAAAAGGGGGAAGTAATTAGTAAACGGGTTTTATGCCAATTAACTGAGTCATATCATTTGTTATATTAAGTGACATAAGAATTATGGGTTAACTTCTGAAAATTCGTTGTGAAGTCAGTTAGTCTCATACACAAATTTGTCTCATCTCTTGTTTAGATCCACAACAGACCTTGAACCGCTAATTCTCATTCAAATAGAGACTATTGTTTTGTCAAATTAAATGTCTTTTGTCTACAAATATTTTGCAATAATTTTAAGAAATGTATTATGAATTTGACCCAAAAATGTGACAGCTTTGATTTATTGACAATTCTTTTAAGTCGCAGTTAAATATATTTGTTATTTTCCACCAAAGTCGATAGGAAAGCATATATTATACAAGAGCCGTGTGCAGGCATTATCAAGTTTGAAAACAATTTTCAGTAATTACAATTTAAGCTTTGCAAAACAAGTCACTTAGAGCTTTATTAAACCACAGAAAAAACCCCCTCTTCAAAACAGGGAATCGATAAAAACGAAGGCACATAAAAAACAACTCAATCAAACAATATTCAATTCATGTCTGCACTTTCAAAGAAATTGCCTTCAATCAAAATAAATTTGTCAAATGTATTGCGGAACGTGATGCAATAATATAACAAGCATATTAATACACTTCTCTGGCTGGGTATAATAATTTTATAAATCAGCTCAAATTAATCATTTAATTTTTGTACCAGAGAAAGTGATCTACAGCTTAATACCGCTGTGAGCAGTATTGAAAATATTTTTAAATATGCTAATATTCTATCTACAGAAAACATTCAGCAAGGGCAATCAAACTTCGAAATATCGTGGTTAACTTTTTCTCATCTCTCTTACATTTTTTAGAGGCAGCGTGCGAGAGCTTGGCAGCAGCTGTGACAAAAGGAAATAATCGACTGAAACACCACGATTTTCCCTTTGTTATGTCTCGTTGGGAAATCAATGCAACTTGATTGTCCGGGCATTTTTCAATAAGTTAGCGCCAGAGGCGGCTTTCCCAGTTGTTGCATAACCGTTGACAGCATTGACGACAATAATAACATTTTTTATGAAATATTTAAGTCAATTTAAATATGGGCGTTTAGCTTGCAATTGCAAATTATGTAAATTTATGACTGTTGGTCAATACGGAGTCGTGCCCGTGCCGGGGACTGGTCATTGAACTGCTAGCCAGTTCACAATAGACACGCTAACTTGTGTTGTTCGGCTTTAACTGTAGTTTTGGGAGGCTGCTGCTGTTAAATTGTTGTTCAAACAATAAGCAGTCGCATAATTGCCACGCAATATCTTCACTTTCATTGCGTGGCCTTTTCAACATGAATTTAAATATCATTTTTTGCTCCAATTTGTGCAAAAAATTTGCATGCTTGCCAAGTGAAAGAGAAACATGACGAATAAAATTCATTGAAATTGTATTTGTTAATGTTGCTCAACACTTTCTATTTCAGACAAAAGAATAGAATGGCAAAATTGACGAGCGCAGTGAAAGTGTATGCGGGATCGAACGACAATTTGAGAGGTTTGTGGCTTAAGTCTTTCGTTATGGGGCAGTGCCAACACTAAGCCGGGAGGTCTCAATTTAAACAGCCGCAGGAGAGGCTGTAGAACCACTTTTCAATAAGCAAAGCCACCTACGTGTCGTTTGTAACTTGTTTTGCATACATACAGCTCTACAGCAGCTCTCGCCAAAACATACCCCCAAGGAAGCGTCGGGCATAAAGTTTAAAAGCCGAGCAGATGATAAAATGTGTACCCTTACTGTTGCGGAGTATATGGGACTCATAAGCATGGATTTTGCAATTAAACTGTGAATCAATTAGCTGGGTCAGCTGTATTGGAGTTTCCAAAGGAATCGAAATATTAACAAAATAAACTATATTTTACTTAATATAATATTAAGTGTACTCAGGCCTACACCTGCTTATGGACAACTTCCTATAAAGAAGAGATGTTACTTTGAAACTGCTTCTAGTACATGGCTTGAAGATTTTTAGGTTCAGTGTTTTAGGATTATAAATTAGTTGCTTTATGACTTTTTGGCAGGCTCAATATCAATTCTGCTCTTCCTCTCTTCCGTATTAATCAAAACATTTTTGGGGAAAATGGGCAGCAGAGTTCTATATACCGTTTATTACTTAAAATTCGAATGTACTTCAAATAAATACGATACAATCGAAAAACGACTGATAATATTGAACGTTACGTACCTTTAGTTAGACTGAAAATTTTAGAAAACGCGGTTTTAAAACAATAAAATATTTTGGATTGCTTGGAGGCAAATAAAAATGGAAATTGTTTTAAACCGAATCTAATCATAAAAATTCTTTCTGGTTTATCACTTTGCTTATGGAGTGATGGTAGAGTTCTGACCTGCAGAATTAATAGAATTTCATTTTTTGTATGTTTTTTTTTTTATATTGTTTCTTTTTGGATCTTCTCATACAGGACTTACAATAAGTTTTAAAATCTTAACATACAGGGTGGTCAATCTAGTGTTTGGAATTTGAACTATTTATAATTTGACTTTAAAAACGTCCAATGCCATTCGGAGAGCGACTACTATTTAGTAATAACTTTGACATTTACGAAATGGATCTGAGTCCTCGACTCAAACTGTGCGAAATTTGAAAAAATATTTAACAAAACAAAATAACTCAATTTGTGGATCAATTCGTGAAGCGAGTTCGTGAAACTGGAATGTTGGTGGATAAACCAACCCGTGTACGTACTCGTCCGGTGCGCTCGACCGAAACATTGCAGACAGCCGTGGTGGTCATTTGACCGAAATTGTTTTTCATAAATAAATGACATGAACCAACCTTTCCTATAAATGTTCAACCTTTGAAAAATATTGAGCCGTTTTTTTTCATAACAAAATTATATTCCAATTTTTAAATGGACCACCCTGTATATACCCAGGCAGCATTTTATTAAATTTCTGATCACATTCGAGTCTTTTCGAGACCTCTGTATGATTAAAATTGTCATAAATGTTGCTTTTGTCAGATGAATATGGTACCCTAAGAGTCTCGGACTCTTCTTAAAGAGAGGGAGAGAGAGATTTAAATCAAATATGAGATTAATCACTTTAATCTTTAAAACAGGTCATAAAAAGACTTATCAAGGGGATTATTGTTAAAAAGATCCTTCCAATTCTAGGTTTACCTCTTTTCTTGATATTATCATAATTATCAATTATCAATTCAAGTGATTCCGCACTATATATATGTAGCTAATTTCTGTCATAATTTTGAGATTTATTAAAGATCTAAGGAAATTGATTTAAATGATTGTTTGAACCGAACCTTTTGTATTCAGGGTAAATATTTTAAACGTTCGGTTCATGGTCTGGTTCGACAAACCCGAGAAACCCCAACCGAACCGGTTCTTGGGGGTTCGGTTCAGAACCGGATTTTAGCCTTGGTTTTAATACAAGTCTACGGAAAAACAAGGGTTACCGGACATTAGAATTTTTGCTGAATCTTGTAACTTGCTCTTTGTGGTTGGAGCTGAAATCCTGAATTCTGTCTCCCCTCCTCCCTGGGATGTTGTTTTAGGCAATAAATGCCCAATTGTGCTGATTCCATGCCGTCCGCTTCCCTCTTTTTCTCTTGTCCTCTGTCGCTCATATATTGTACTTATTAATCCCCTTATATTCATATATAAATCTGAATATTTCAAAAATTTATGGGACCTACATGATGTTTCTGATGTGAAACATCTTTAATTTCGGTACGGAAGAATTTAGTAGGAGTAAAATTTTTTTTCAGCGTCACGTGACGCTGACGTCATTCATATTAAGAGTTGTTGTTTTGTGTAGTGTCCCGGCAAAACACACACACACTGGGAAGCGAAAGTATGGGATCTGGGTGGGTTCTGGGAAAGATGTGGGTGGATCTTGGTGGGATCTGGGTGGTGTCTAGGAGGGATTTGCGTGGGATCTGTGTGGGATGTCGGTGGGATCTTGGTGGGTTATGGGTAAGTTTTGGCGGGATCTGTGTGATATCTAGGAAGAATCTGGGTGTGACCAGGGTGGTAGCTGGGTGTGATCTGGGTGGGATCAGGGTGGGTTCTGCGAGGGATCTGGGTGGGATCTAGGTGGGAGCTGCGAGGGATCTTCGTTTAAACTGGCTGGGATCTAGGTGGGTGCTGCGGGATCTTGTTTGATCTGGCTGGGATCTGGATGGGATCTGGGCGGTATCTAGGAGGGATTTTGGTGGGACCTGGGTGGGATCTGCAAATGACTGCAGCAAGTAATTTTGTTGTTGGTATTTCTACTCCCTGTTGGTTTTCTTCTTTCGAAAGAGTGTCCGTGGTGTTTTGTATACCATTGGGAGATTTTGTAATTTTGAAAATAAGCTCTTAAACTTAGCATCATGTTTCACATCAAAACCTCGCTAGTGTTGACGACACTCACGCCATTTTATACTCTGTACCGAAGGTACATAGAGTATATTAAGTTTGTGCAAAAGTATGGAACAGGAAGAAGGAATCATTTCCGACCCTATAAAGTATATATATTCTTGATCAGCATCAACAGCCGAGTCGATATAGCCATGTCCGTCTGTCCGTCTGTCTGTCCGTCCGTCTGTCCGTCCGTATGAACAAACAGATCTCAGAGATGGTAAGAGATAGAGGTTTGACATGTATGGGACAAATGGTTCTTATACTTGCAGGCAGATCAAGTTTATTTTCAATTTTTGCCACGCCCCCGCAATTTTGAAAAAACGTCATATCTCCTACAGATTTATAGATAGATGATTCGTACCTTCTAAAGATAGGTAGTCATTGGCAATATGTATCGATTTGCCGAAGAAATGATAAAGATCGTATTAACGGTTCTCAAGTTATGAGCAAATAAGTGAATCCCCCCGCTACCCCCCTCCCACCCTTGCACAACCAACGCTGCACAATTATATATATAGAGAGAGAGAGGGAGAGAGAGAGAGCAAGAGAGTGAGAGAGGGAAAGAGAAAGAAAAAGATGAGCGCAGCAGCAGCATTGCATACAGCTCCTACTCTAGGTACAGAGTATATTATAGTCGAGGCTTGACCGACTTTCTCACTTGTTTTATTTTTAAATTTCAGAGGGGGGGGCCTGTCAAAAATTTGGAAGAAACTGGATATGTCTGCAGGTATCAGGAGTCTATGTTCCAGACGAGCATGTCGATTTCGACTTTGCAGTTAATGCTGATCAAGAATATATATAAACATTTAGGGTATATCTGCATAAGCCTTATACTCTTTGTGCAAGCAATGCATTGGGTTTTGGACACTTCTGCTCCATATCATTGACTGATAACTGAAATAATATCTGAAATTTGACTAGATTTTTCTTGCTTCAAGTACAGTTTTTCGAAAATAAACTACATAATTATCTAATTATCTTTGTAAGAGTGTAAAAACTTCGACACTCTATCAACATTTCAGCTCTTTCTTGTTTCAATTTATGAGCTTTTCTTTGCCATCGCATGCAGCTCTTTTGGCAAAATGAAGTCTGAACTTGATCCACAGCATGCACAGCTGCGCTTTTTGATGTCAAGGGAGTGCGCACACACACACACACATAGACAAAACTCTCCCGTCTCTTGGCCAAGTTATTAAAAGTCATATTGAGTAGCTAGACAAGTCGGGAAGTGGTGATCGGTTGGGGCTCCAACTGGCCGGGTTTTGTTAATTTATTTTTACAGCTCCCCGAAACATGATGAAGTACTTGCAAGCGGCAAGAAATTAAGTTGCAGCCGCAGCTCTGCCCAAAGCTAAGTGGCAGGTACAAAAGCCCCGACTTGGGCTCCGACTCCGAACTCCGGCTTCAATCCCGAGCCATAAAGTATTTTGCGCTGCGCTTGCGCAGCTAACGAGACGACCAGCTCGGGCCCATGGCTTTGGGCCCTGTTTGAGTTTTGGGTTCTTTATTGTTTTCAGCTCTCCTCGCGCTCTGAGCCCCAGTCTGTTGGGTTTTGTGTGTGTGTGTGTGCATGTTGCGGACTTGTTTCATAACTGGTCCACGATTCTGGGAATTGGAAGGAACAAAGGCTGGGGCTGATTTTGATTTTGACCGGCAAACGTTGTCTGCGCTTGTTTGCCGTTGACTCTCCACTGCCGCTGCTGCTGGCTGTTTGTTGTTGCTGTTTGCTCAACTTAGCGCGGCGGCCTGCATCTCAAACAAAAAAGGCAAAATGTACTTGAAATTGACTGAAAAGATACGAATATGCCGCACATGCGCGTAGATTATTATGAGATAAAGGCAGGGGCCATGTACAAACATATATGTATGTAGGCAAAAGGGTTCGTGAAGTTGAAGAACTGTGAAAAAGGGTTAGAGGCAGACAGTTCGTTGCCTGCTTGGCGTGTGTTTAATGAAATGTTAGAAAAGCCTTTTTAACGCGCTTTGCACTTGGCTGCTTCTATGTGTAGGCGTGTGTGTGTTTGTGTGTCGGCATCTTTAATTTTTATTGTGTCTGCTTGGCTTAGCCGCAACTCCAATTTGGTGCAATATGAGACGATGTCTGGGAAGCAGACAACAAGAAAAAAGGATTTAGTTCAGCGAATTCAGTTATTAATTATGCTGTGTTTGGTGTGACTATTTAACACTAATCGATTTAAGCATAAACCATCAATAAAGTAATTCAATTCTCTGTGAAAATGTGGTTCAATTTATAATTCATTGAATTTAACATTTAAGGACATCTTTTAGGTAAGGTTCAAATATTATGTTAAATTCCATTAAGGGCCGATTTCGCATCTTCTAAATATCTATGATGTGTCAGAAGCAATAAATAGAAGATGATAAATTGTTCCTTAACAAAGTAAAAAGAGAACGTGAGGTTTAGGGGTGTCCGAGAGTTTCTATAGATTTTCGTATAATCTATTGCAATCAACAATAAAACCCCTGGAATAACTGATACCTTTTACCTGGGTGGGATTGTAAGTATCGGTCGAAACACTTTCTTTTTTGTGTAAACAAATTAAATTCACCAAAAAATGTCAAAAGGTGTGCAACGAATAATAGGATATTATTTATTCGTTGAATTTTCATATACTCAATACGTAGGTTACTATTTTTATTTCGGGAACTGGTCACACTAATGTCAAGAGCTTGAATCTGGTAATACCAAGAAAAAGTTTGGCATTATTCAGCGTAAACGGTCTCACAACGCTATTTGTGTTGTTTACAAGAAAAAAATAAAGGATTTCACTATTGGATCAAGAGTGTTCGTTCTTAAAGAGTGAAAATTCTTGATCCAAGAGAGAGTATTCTCAAAATAAAAGACTTAAAAGGAATATTGGAAGGGATGGGGGAGGGTGGGAGGGATATAGACACGACCGACCGACGTGTTGTAGGTCCCCCCTCCCACCACCCCAAAATATACTTAACAAGGTTACCGCACTCGCTCTCTCGCTCTCTTGACAACTTGTTAAATGTCCCTTGTAAGCAACCGCATATGAGCGACACATCTTCGCGAACGAATTTTTTTGTGTTCTACATTACAGAAAATCATTTCTCTCTTGCTCTCCTTGACACAAAGCGAGAGAGCGAGTGCGGCTACCTTGTTAAGTATATCTGGCGCTACTCTACCACTTTTTTTTAAACTGTAATTGATTTTGAGATGACATTAATATTTTTTTATTTTTTACTAACTTAATTGGGACTTGAACTCGGTACCTCGATGACTGAAACACGCACAGATGACGGGCAACTTAGCTCACTCGACTATCAGCAACACGTCGTGTCAAAACCTTTGTTAAGAATGGACGCAGTTGTACCGCCGACATGACACAACGACAGACTTCTGTTCTCATGAGAGCAATAACCGATGACGCTCTCCTCACAGTAGGTTTTGGACACACGCTATTCTCTCAAAGTATTCTTTCTCTGTCCGCTGAAATACTTTTCACTTCTCTGTCTATAAAAACCGAAAATTAAACCGCGTTCGTACTTAAATTATTCGTTCTAGATTTTTTTTTGTGCACAATTTACAAAGCGTAAGTATATTAATTTAACACATATCTTAACCAAATCAAAGTTGGCAAATTGTTGAACTCTTTTGTTTTTTAGTAAAATGTACATATTATTTCCAAATGTACAATTAATTTTTGCAAAACACAGTTATTAAAGGTAAGCAGGTACTGACTTGGATTGCCTAAATCATCGAGGATTTTCAGATAATTGGCCCACGCCCTGCCTCTCTCATTCTCACTAGCTTCGAAGTGAGTAATAACAATAAAGTAGATGGCGCAAAAAGTTCAATTTTTCGCTTCGAAGTGAGTTACAACTACAAAGTCCATGCGTCGTGGCGTGCGGCGTTGCAGAAGCAGAAGGCGCAACAAGTGCAGTGTGTGCAACCAAGACTCGCTTGGCTTAGAAACAGACAACTAGTTTGAACAAACTATTACTCCAAATAACAGTAAATTCTTTACCGTAATTGAAATATTCTAGGCTAATGATATAGGCAAAACGATTTCTGAAAAACAAAGCTGCCATTGAAGAACTATTTTGTAAAAGTAATTGAAATTTGGTTTTAGATCAGAGTCCGGCAAGTTTATATTTTCTGTGTATACAAGAGCCCTCTGTAGCAGCGACGTCGATACACTGACAGTATACGAGCTTACACTGATCTCTTTTGCAACAACAAACAAGTGGTAATTGAGAGCGCTCTCGCGTGGCTAAACACACAAATGTGTGATTTTCCGGCTTCTGTTTTAAATAGTTGTATGTATTCAAAATAACTATTCAATTTTCCAAAATTTGAGTACGCTGGTTTCACCGCTGAAAAAACTCTTCATCTCTGGTGAATTTATCAAAAATCTTTTTTTCTTATTTAACTAACCGAAAAATTTGAATCTATTTATAGCTACTATACAAATGCCCATAAATCCGATGTGATTTCGATTTGATATGTGACATTCTAAATTCTCTAGTTTCAACATACATGGTTACCGCTGCTGAGGGTATCCATAAGTATTGTTACTGTCGCGAAGTGTTATTAAACTTAAATCTTGAATCATTAGCTAAATTGTTCATTCCTTTTTTGAAACACAAACACACATTCACAAGTAGAGACAAAACAAGCGCCACTTTTATCAAATCTGGCTGTCTTGGCAGCTCGAAAATCTAAAAGCACGACTCGGATCAACATTCCCTCAGACTCGAAGCAACTCAATTTCGTGGAATGAGCAGAAAAGCATTTGACAAAAAATTCACACACACCAGATAAAAATCATGGCCACTGCGTGTGGATTGATGCTCTTGTTGTTGTTGTTGTTGCTTCTAGTATTTATCGTCATACATAGTCTGTCACTTCTTTTAATTGTTTATGGCCTTGTTAGTGTTGTTCTTTATTGTATTTGTACCATTTCTCGTACCAGCCAGCGCGAGGGCGATCAACTTTGTTCGCTTTTGTGTTTGTGATCACTTTTGCGGCAATTAAAATGAATTCTTATAAATATATTTAAAGTTAAAATGGAGAGAAAACCGAACGAACGTTGGTTGAGTCAAGTGCGCATTAACCGGTTAATCAGAAGAGTTCAGAATGAATAAACAAATTGATGTACTTACAGTGTGTGAAGAAAATGTTCTGATATAATAGAAAACTTATAAAACCGTTTCATCATCAGAAACATCTTAACTTCTGACCCCAAACTGTGAAAAGGTTTGAATCATAATAATTCAATATTCACCTTTTCCCATCTTAAACATGTTTTTGAATAAGTTAAAGCTAGGTCGTAATGTCCTTAAATCAATTCAATCAACTCAACCCCCTCCACCCTGGGTACGCCACAGACTCCAGCTAAGTATTAGAACCAGTTGGAAATTTAGATATAGATTTAATATATTCTGTCATCAGCCTTTTTTGATGCGAAACATTTTTAATTTCGGTATGCAAAATTTCAGTAGAAGTAAAATTTGATTTCAGCGTCACGTGACGTCAGTGACTTGACAGTGACTTGACGGTAACTAAACAGTGTCTTGATAATGTCTAAAACAGTAACTTAACAGTGACTAAACGGAGACTTGACAATGTCTAAACAGTGACTTGACAGATACTCAACAGTGACTTGACAGTGACTAAACAGTGACTTGATAGCGAATTAACAATGACTTTACAATGTATTGACAGTGACTAAACAGTGACTAAGCAATGACTAAACAGTGACTTGACAGTCACTTAAGAGTGTCTTGACAGTCACTTAACAGTGACTTGACAGCGTTTTGACAGTGACTAACCAGTGACTTGATAGTGACTAAACAGTAACTTGACAGTGACTTAACAGTGCCTTGAAAGTTACTCAACAGCGACTAAGAAGTGACTTGACAGTGACTAAGCAGTGACACTGTGACTAAACAGCGATTTAATAGTTACCTAGCAGTGACTTGACAGTGACTTAACAGTGACTTGACAGTAACTTAACAGTGTGTTGACAATGTCTAAACAGTGACTTGGCAGTGGCTAAACAGTGACTAAGCAGTGACTTAACAGTGACTTGACAATGTTTTGACAGTGACTAAACAGTGACTAAGCAGTGACTCAACAGTGACTTGACAGTTACTTAACAGTGATTTGACAGTGACTAAACAGTCGTTAAACAGCCCTTAAACAGCTCTCAAATTTAGAATCATGTTTCACATGAATGCCTCGTGAGTGTTCACGATACACTCACCTATATTTTTAATTTTTTTTTTTTGAAATTTTTAAACTTGGAAAAACAGATTCTATCCGAAATTAACCACATTTTCCATATTAAAATTCAACAATTGGTATCTTATGAGCAAAATCAAATCTTCCTGTTTGGTTTTTCTGTAACGTCATTCAATGCAGCTTACATTAGAACAAATTCGTTAGAAAAGGTTACTTCATGTGGTCACAGGACCTACAAATGTGCAAATATCTTGTAAACCTGACGCGCTGGGGGAAAACGGACACTTTATTTGAGTTTAGGGATCAAAAATATTTGAATAAGGTAATTGCTATCATCCCCGTTGCAAAAGCTTTTAAACATGTGTAGTTTAAATTTCTTACCTTTTTTATTACTCTACTGTATTTGATTTATTTTGAGAATTTGATTTCTGAAAAATTTACACTCTCAGTTCTGAGGTTCGAATCACAGATGGCTCCACTACTGTGACAATCAGGCATAGAACTTTCTTTTGGTCATAACTTGTGTATAGTTCATCCGATCCTTATCATTCTTTCCGCAAATCGATAAATACTCTTGATAACTAAATATCTGTAGCACGAACAAACCATCATCTGCCAAAACTGTGGGAGATATAACGTTTTTTATAAATTTCGGGGGCAGCTTGAGAGCTTGGCAAAAATTGAAAATAAACTTGATCTGCTGCAAGTGTAAGAAGTATACGTCCCATTCATGTTAAACCTGTATCTCTGAATAGCTCTAAGATCTTATCAACCACTTGGCTGCTGATGCTGATCACAAATATATTTACTTTATAGGGTCGGCAATGATACCTTCTCCCTGTTACCTACTTTTGCACAAACTGGGCATACCCTGTGGTACACAGAGTATAGAGAGTACAGAGTATAAAAATATTGTGCCAAATACGTAAATCTAATCCCGATGAAACTTTTGTTTATTGGCTTATAAAGATATTCTGATTTCTTTATGATGGGAAACTTACTTTTATTTGTTTTTATTTTCTTCCCTTAACAGCAATTTTTTCACCCACTGTTGCAGCACCATGTGCGTCACTCTATTGCCGTCATACTCGTTTCTTAGCAAATGTCTGGATGTGATTGCTCCACTTCCCCAACAACATTACAAGGCAATCAATGCCTCATTACTTAAATTGGCAATTAGGAAAATCGAAAGCTGATATCGATACTCTGATTTTGAGTTTATTTCTTTTGCAATTTTATTCATTTAGATGCCAATTACAAGATTGAGCTGCAATTGCTTTATATGTTTTCTGTGGGCGTGTTCGATTTAGCAGTTAATTTTCCATTTATTAATGATAATTATTTGCCAAAGCCGCCTTGTCGGCTTTCCAGCACAAATTAGACAAAGTCCGACGGTTGACTACTTTCACGCTTGAAAGTTTTAAGAATTTCTCTTTCGCATTAATTGACTCGAAATCTCTTCAATTAAGCATTGCGAGTGCAGAGATAATGCGAACGAGACGGGATTCGCACTAGGCAGTAGCCTTGGCAAGAACCAGAAATAAATGTGTAAGCCTCATGCCTTCTTCGCTTTTTTGTTGGTTTGACTTTACGAGTATTTTTGCAGACGTTCCGGTTTTCTGCTCCACTTTCTGGATGCGGATGTGGCGCATGAAAATCCGCCAGCAAAACAAGTTCAGCTGACAATCAACATCACTTTGAAGTAGCTTAATCTGGCACATGGAAAACCCGCCTCAGTTCGAGGAACAAGTTGCAAAAAAAAGCGGTGACCTTACAAAAAGCAAGCAATAATTTTGCAATTTTTTTCACTTTGACACGTTCCACTGCATCATTGGTGGTCATTGTTGGCCATTGACACAACAAGTTTATTGTCTCTGGGCCATAAATAATCACATAGGCCGCCCAAATAGACTCTCGAGTGGCACTTTGCCGCGGCCCACAGTTCGGGTACAAATATGTCGCCTTGACCAAATGCACATGACGACGATGGGGCCAAACTGTTTGAGATACATAGCCAAAGTTCAATGCCATTTCGACTTACATAGTTGTATTGCTTGGTCTTCCTTTTCTTAGGTCGATTATACAACAAGTACACATATGGAAAAAAAAATACAAAATTGCGAGTGCCAACAAAAAGTTATCAACATTTTAATGAGCAACTGCAAAGGCAGCGAAACAGAAAATTGTTTAGTTCTCATTTCGTCATTCGTGAGTGTTCGTTAATTGAATTTAAGTCAATCTTTGGTAAAAACAAACTAAAACTAAGTTAACTATGTAATACTTTTACCAAATAACTTACCTGCTGAAATAACACTTTCAAATTTTTGGGGAAATCTATTGTTGCATTTTTTTATTATTATACAAAAGTCATCTCAGCATCTTCAAAAACATTCTACGATGAATTCAAGCATACTCTGCCCCGAACGACTTTTCCCGGAATTGTTCCTAAGAATTGAAAATGCAATTCCAGCCTTAAGGTAAGTGAGAAACGTTTCGAAAATAATGGAAACATTTTTTGCAACCATAAATCTTCACTTAGAATGGCCAACTGGCTACGACACTTTGTACTTAAGTGTGACGGACATGTTTCGCCATTTAATTAATTTTACTCAAAGTTGTAATTAGTAACTAATAGTTTTTCTTAAGAATTTTTCAGTTAGCAAATAATTTGCTTAATATGTAATCGCCAACTATTTAGATTTGGTTGTGGATTATGATGTTAGAGAAACACAAGTTTTTCATGTACAGTTGCGGAAAAAATAAAAGCACCACTACAACACATTTTGTTCTTAATAAAAAATAATGCGATTACTGTTGCGATTTTTATTAATTTTCAAGCAAATGTATGTAACAGGCAGAAGGAATCATTTCCGACCATATAAAGTATATATATTCTTGATCAGCATCAACAGACGAGTCGATATAGACATGTCCGTCTGTCCGTCCGTCCGTCCGTCCGTCCGTCTGTATGAACACCTAGATCTCAGAGATGGTAAGAGATAGAGGTTTGACATGTACGGGACCAATGCTTCTTTTATCTGCACGCAGATCAAGTTTGTTTCAAATTTTGGCCACGCCCCCTCCCGCCCCCGCAATTCGGAAAAAACGTTATATCTCCCACAGTTTTGAAGATAGACGATTCGTATTTTTTAGAGATAGTTAGTAATTAAAATGAATCGATTTGCCGAATAAATGATAAAGATCGGATGAACGGTTCTCAAGTTATGAGCAAAAAAGTGAACCAAGCCCCCCGCTACCACCCCTCCCACCCTAAAAAAATGTTGCATACTTTTCGGATGGTCACCCTAAGGAACGCAGGAACATTGTTAAACATGTTTTTTCATGAGTAACGGCAAAGTTTGAGAATTTGCTTTTTCATGGCTAGTTAACTTCACAGCTGGCGCCAATAGCTGGTGAAGGTGACCGTCTGTGTAAAGGTTATTATTCTAAAAAAAGAAAAAAACTTTTATTATTAGATGTTCACAGGCGGGATCGAACTCACGACCTCCCGCCCAGCACACTAACCGCTGGGCCACAGACGGCCACATTTTTAATGGGTACAGGGTATAAAAACTGATTCGTCAGAGCAAGAAGGATCCCTTCAAGCCTGCTGCCCAGCTTAAAATATAGCTTAAAATAAATGCGATGGACCAAATAGTTAGCAGATATCTTGGGCAACATAACCCAAAAGCCTGCAGCCCACGAAAGGAACCACTTTTAAACGCGTCACACTTTTCAAAACGCAAGAAGATTGCACGGGATCATGCAAATTGGACATCCCAACAATGGAGAAATATTCTATAGTCAGATGAGTCCAAAGTGGTTATGTTTGATGGAAAGGGATCTCAATCATACGTTAGACGTTCAAGGAACACAGAATACAAGCCCCAGTACACCACAAAAACCATTAAGCATGGAGGATGTAGTATAATGGTATGGACTTGCTTTTCCTACTATGGAGAAGGTCCAATACATTGGATAAAACCATCATGAATATCATGGAGACAGTAATTCAATTCTTTGCAGAATACGAAATGCCGCTCGTATAGTCCTTTCAACAGGACAATGACCACAAACGCACCAGCAAAAACGCAAAGTAATGGTTCAGGGCAAACTTTGTAAACGTTTTGGAGTGGCCTGCTCAGTCGCCTGAACTGAATCTGTGGTCTGACCTCAAGAAGGCAGTTGCTGCTTTCAAGCCAACCACTATCGGATTACTTTCGGAAGAAATTAAAGAGTCCTGGTCCAAAATTCCCTCAAATCGATGCCAAGACTTAGGTGATTTCATGCCAGAAGCTGTTATTGCCAATAAATGATACTGAACTAAATATTAAATGATAAATATAGATTAAGTATTAATAGTTCAAAATTGTTAACTAAAGAATTCCTTAATTATAGGCCATTTTTTAAATTTTCAATCCTTTTTTGAAAAGTGGTGCTATTATTTAAAAATATGATTTTCTTTTTATTCCCAGGTTTGTAAGAGTTTTCCCTTTCTAAAAATGTGCTCAAAGTTTCCCGGAGACAATACATCTAGTTTCCTTAATGTTAAAAATGTGAGTTGGGCAACTATTTAAAATTTGCTTGTGCTGGTGGTACTATTATTTTTTTCACAGCTGTACATAGGTGTATACCGTACCCAGATCAAGTTTGTTTCAGAATTGTTTCAGACAGACATCGTTGCTTAATATATATTATCTAAGGCCTTATATCTATCTATTCTGAAAAGCGCAATAACATCCGAGAATAAGCACCAAAGTTATACGCAAAACAATTTTGCTTGTGGAAGGGAGGAGCGCTGTGCCTATTTCAGGCAGCTAAATCGTATGAGTCAGTGTGCGCGCGCGCATGTGTGTGAGCTCTCGTGTTTGTTTGCGGGCAGAGCCGGGCCCCTCGACTGCAACGCTCGCACAATGAAAATTTGGTCCTTAACTTACGATACAGAAAAAAATATTGAGCACAAGATCATATCAATGTTTATACCCTTGCAATGGGTATATTAAAATTGTCCAGATGTTTTTAACGCATAGAAGGAAGCATCTCTGACCACAAAAAGTGTATATATTCTTGATCAGCATGAGGAGACTGTCTGTAGTATTAGTAAGAAAAACTTTATTGTTTTCGATGCTATCTTTTACTAGCTCACTCGGCAAACGTTCTTCTGCCGTTGAAATTGTTTTTAGTAAATATTTTGGAGTATATTTCGTATGTTAAATCAAATAGCAATAGGTGTTTTATCAGGATTGTCACTATGCAATTCGTGTGATTTCAAGAATTTCAATAATTCATTGTGCTCATTCAAAAGGGAGTCCAGTTTGCCGATGATGCTCCTGGCGTTAGGCGAATAGAGGTTAAAATTGTGTGGTTCGTTTGGCATTGGCAGCAATGAGCCTACTCTATGGTACACTTGGCATTTGATTTTGAAGGTTGAACTAAATTGCTGACCATTTGCGGATGTATGTATTTCTGTTGCTCCGAAAGAAGAAGTCATTTAAAAGCATGTATTAAATCTACGAATGGACTTCAGAAACAGGTATGAATCTGGATCCGTGACGGTCAGCAAGCCGTTCATTGGTTCTGGTGGCGTCGCAATTTTCGTTAGTTGCGGCGGATTCACTTTTGAATTTTGGACATTCTTTGTCCATAGCACCAATCGGGTTTTTCGGATGAGCAAAATACGCGATATCTGGCTCATACTCGAATGCGAGACGAAGGAACGAAGCAGATGTAAATGCTCGGTGTACTTGTTGTTCTGCGTGTGTTAACATCTGTCGGGCGCGCTTCTCCATGCTCCACTTGTTGTTGTTGACTTCGGAAAGCTCGTGCCTCTTGTAATTGAGAAGAACGAAGTTGCAACATTCTGAGACGCGTGATTTCATTTATTTCATGTAATGGTTGATCTGTTCTTGATGCCCTAACATTTCGCATGTGTTTTGCTGTTCGTCGGCCCAAAATTCTAGTCTAGGGATTTCGAAGCGGTCAGATCGAAGCTAATTCATGGCACTTTATTTTCGCACACCGATGCACTCTCACTTTTTGGTCTCGCTCTCGTTGACAATCGCTGGATGAAATACTCTGTTGAGTAACTTTGCAATGCATTGTTTTCACCTCATTTGTACACTTTCAATTTATGAATTAGCACAATCATTAATTAACACTTTGTGGACTTTTGACTTTCTCAATCATGCATATATACATGCACATGCTCTGCTGACCTCCATAATCATTTGTAACAAACAGCACTCTCAATTTAGCTGCACTTTACAAGCGACCCTCGCGTAAAGCTCTCACCAAGAGTCTTAACATAAAAGTGAATATTAAAGTTTGGATATCAGTGCATTTCATTTTATCATTTTTCATTGGGTTACCTACACTCTTTGGTTAAGTTCTTATTTTCGTCCTCTGGTCTTGTTCAATTAAATTTTAATAACAAATAATTTCGTTGTCATTTTTTGTTTGCTCGTTTCAAGGTGAGCGCCATCGATTGATTTACATAGATTAACGGACAGAGGGGTAAGTGCCAGTGACATGACCTGCGCCCACACTTTTGTGGTTTCCAAAACATGATGATGAAACGATGAAGGCGAATTTGACGACTTATGTTTTGTTACTCATGTTTGGCAGATATTCTTTATATGCCCCCGCCACCTGAGTCACAGTTTAACATTTTTGCTGCCATTCTAGCTGCTGTTTTTGTTGCAATGCGCCAATTTTTATTTTTAGTAGGCAGCCATAAAATATTTTCAACCGCCGGGCGTACGATATATCTCAAAATCAGAAACAATTGTGCTGGCATTAATTTTCTAGTGTTCGCTGCTGCTGTTTCTGTTTCTGCAGCTGTCGCATTTACCGCTGCATTTTGAGCAAATATGCAAAATCGGCACACGCGGCGGCTACGTAATTTGCTATTTTTTGTTGAGCTGGGAAAGCATTAGTTTTTGACAAATACGATATATGGGCCACATAAATTAGCTCAGCTGAGAACATAAATTTCACTTTTGTGACCAACACTAACATGCAAACATAAAAAAACACAATAGAAAATGTAGACCTAAACCAAAAATAATAAAATGGCTAATATTTATGTATATGATTTACGGTTATATACAGTGGGAATTCAGGAAGGTAAAATTTTAGAAATGAATGAATGATTTGGCAGAAATCAATAATGATGTATATTAGAAAAAGGCAAAACACTACACAGAAAAACAGATCCCCGTAGAAAGGATATTCGAAATATTCACTTTAAAACACATTTTTTAAAATATCTTTTTCACATTTTCAGCCCCATTGGATGAAGAGCAAATATCAATGAACAATCCTCTTTTGTGATATATCCTTTTTAAACGAAAATAAATCGACTTCGATAATATCCAATGGATCCCAAAAAAGCACAGTTAACTTTCCAGTCCAAATGGATATATATAAAATCATCCTAAGGATCATCAAAAATATTTTTTTTTCAGTGTAGTGGTATTCCTAAAAGGCATTTGCTTTTGATTTGCTTTCGATTTGATTTCGTGAAACAGCACCATACAATTGTGAAGTGTGGCCAGAAAAAAGGAGGGAAAGTAGGGTCATACTAAATGATTTCGGTTTGAGTTCGTTTTAGTGAGACCGTTCTCTAAGAAAAAAATTGAGCAGCGCGCTTGGTGTTTGTTATGAGCTATAAATATTAAGAACATTGAAAGTTATTTTGCACCTCATATTTTAGTTATTTAAAGATAATTTGTTTATTGCATTTTCGACTGCATACGAGCCTATTGAATAAAAGGCCCGTATCATGAAGTGCTTGACATAATTAAAGCTTACATACCCCCACAATTCTTTTAGAACTTTCACGAAGTCAAATCAAAAGCAAATCAAAAGCAAATCACTTTCAGAAACACCACTAACCCAGCGGCGCAGAGCTCAACGTGTTCTGTAGAAAATATGCATTACGACTGTCGAAAATGTAAGGAACTACAATCGCTGATTTTCCTTAGACAGATAGTAATCGCAAGCAAACAGACTGCAAACAATCTGCATTACAATTTTAAAAATAATGTACGCATTCGTAATGGGAAGTTCTGCTCTGGCATACATCCTTATTACCTAGTAATGCACCTGCACCGTTTACAAAGCGGCCATGCATATGGCAAAGTAATGCAGATTGTATGGGAGTATTTCCTTCATACTGATGGCAAAGTAACGCAGGAGTAACCCATTTTGTAATGGCAATTTGCGCCGCTGGGAATGATTTCGTCCTACCCATAAGGAAAAACGAGAAAGGCAAAGCTAACTTCGTCTGTAGCGAAGTTTTGATACACTTGAAATAGCTTGTCACAACGGTCAGCGGCTTCGACCAAACTTCGCAAATCAGCTTCAAAACATGACATATTACCACCCATGACCGTGTTTGAGAGCGATAATATTGTGAACAAACCAGTTTATCTCACTAAAACCCATTTTTCAAACGAACATTTGTATGGCAGCTACAAGAAGTAGTCATCCGATCCGGTCGGTTCCGACATATTAGCCGCGTGCAGTAAAAAGAAGACTCTGTGCAAAGTTTCAGCTCGATAGCTCCAAAACTGAGGGACTAGTTCACGTAGAAACAGACAGACGAACAGACGGACGGACAAAGCTTAATCGACTCAGCTCGTCATGCTGATCAAGAATATATATACTTTATGTGGTCGGAGATGATTCCTTCTATGCGTTACAAACTTCTGGGCAAAATTATAACACACTTTTCAAGTGTATAACAAACACACAAGTGTTTCCTGATTCCTACTGGCACTGCCGTGATGTATTAATTCATTAATT
This sequence comes from Lordiphosa stackelbergi, assembly GCA_018904235.1. NCBI lineage: Eukaryota > Metazoa > Arthropoda > Insecta > Diptera > Drosophilidae > Lordiphosa > Lordiphosa stackelbergi. The sequence continues at coordinate 235,343 of JAEIFU010000076.1, forward strand.
AAACGATTTTAACGAATCTTATAAAATATTTTATAATTAAAACGAGAATGCCAAGCTTACTTCGTCTTTGTCGAAGTTTTTATACTCTTGCAAATGTTTTAATATATCAGAGTTTAAGAACGCCAGCATTAAAACAAACAATTTGTCTAAATAAAACTCATTTTCCGACCGATGGTTTCTATGGAAGCTTTAAATTATAGTTAAGGTAAAGGTAAAACTGGCTATACAGCTCCTCGACGGGGCCAAGCCAAGCTTCTCTCAATCTCTTGGCGTGTGTGCTTTAAATTTTTCGCACAAGAGAAAGGGACCTACAGTTTAACGCCGGATCCGAACGGCAAAGTTTGAGAAATTGCTTTTTCATGGCTAGTTACTTCACAGCTGGCGCCACTAAGCTGGTGAAGGTGACCGTATGTGTAAAAGCAAGTTTCTAAAGAAAGAAAAAACTTTTATTATTAGATGTTCAGAGGCGGGATCGAACCCACAACCTCCCGCCCAGCAGTCCAGCACACTAACCACTGGGCCACAGACGGCCACTTTAAATTATAGTTATTTCGATCAAAAAAAGATCTGTGTGAAAGCCTATAATATTAATAATCGCTGAGTTGGGAGAAGTTAACATTAAAAATAGAGGAAATCTAACTTCGGCATGACCGAAGTTTATAAACCCTTGGAGCATGATATATTCCTGCCAGTTTTTTATATGGGAGCTATACGATATATTCATCCGATTTTGATCAAACTCCCCAAAACTGTGTTGAGACAGGTAATATTCATAACTGGAACGTACAAAGACGCTACCATTGCAAAGAAAAAAGTTTTTCTCACTAGAACTATTTTTTCGACCGATTATTCCTATGGCAGCTATGTGCTATAGTCATCCGATTTGGATCAGACTTGACAGAAGTGTGTGTTAGCATATCATATTGATCAGGAACGAGTTCGGAGCTATAGCATTGTAAACAAAAAAGTTTTTCATACTAAAACTTTTTTTCAGACCTATCTTTTGTATGGCAGCTATACTATATGGTTGCCCGATTTTCATAAAACTTGCTGAAATTATGTGAAAGCATAAAGAACTTATAATTGCGAGCTTCGGACACGTTTGCATTGAAAACAAAAAAGTTTTTCTCACTAAAACTACTTTTTCAACCGATCGTTCCTATGGCAGCTATATGCTTTAGTCATCCGATCCGGCCAGTTCCGACAAATGTGCAGCGTATTTGTACTAAAAGACTTCGTGCCAAGTTTGGTTACGATAGCTTTAAAACTGACGGAGGAGATAGCATAGAAACAGACGGACGGACAGACGGACATGGCTATATCAACTCAGCTCGTCACGCTGATCAAGAATATATATACTTTATGTGGTTGGAGATGCTTCCTTCCATGCGTTACAAACATCTGGACAATTTCAATATACCCTCTCCAAGGGTATAAAAACAAAAAAATGTTTCTCACAAAGACCCACTTTTCGACCGATAGTTCCTATGGCAGCTAAAAGATATAGTCATCCGATCCGGTCGTTTCCGAAATATTAGCAGTGTGCAGTAAAAAGAATACTCTGTGCAAAGTTTCAGCTAGATACCTTTAAAACTGAGAGACTAGTTTGCGTAGAAACAGACAGACAGACAGACGGATAGACAGACGGACATACAGACGGACAGACAGACGGACAGACAGACGGTAAATTATGTGAGCGATATATATTCAGACGAGCATAGTACGGTTGAAAATCTTTCGAATGAGACACTAATTGATGGTTATATTTTCGCTTATTTAACGTGTGGATCTCGACCTTTTCCCAAACTTGCAATTTGATTTTCCCAATTTAGCCCCGGCTAATTTGTGCTTTTGGGTTTCGTTGAATCCATTTTTTGGCAGATGCATTTTGATAATTCTCTCAGTCCCTTTGAGGTTTTATTAGCTTAATTCCTAAAAAACCATTTGACGGGGCCATGCTCATTCTTAAAGCATAGTACCAGAAGCTGAGTGCACACACAGAAAAAATAGAGAATTTATTACTACACATAAAAAATTTTTGTTATTGAGACCTAACTATTCTTACAATAAATTTTAATGCGAAGTATTGTTTTGTGCATTTGTTCATGTTTTGTTTACTGTATTTTTGTTATAAATTACCCATACAAATATTAAAGCTAGTGTAACTTCTGTGTTTGTGTTTTATTGTTGTTTTTGAAACTGCAAAACTCATTGTCCAAAATCCGGTCAGAATGAAAATTTTTGATCCAAGAACAAAATTCTTGATTCAAGTTTGCATTTCAATATTATTATTCTTATACAAGTTTATTTAAATTCTTAAAAATTCAAAAACGAATACATTTTTTCAAGAGCGTTTGTACTCATTTGAAGTGATTAAATAGAACATAATTAAGCATTTTACTGAGCCATGGACTGATTTACGCTCTGATAATAATCTAAGTATCTCAGTACCAGCCTTTAAACTGATAGCTGAATAGCTGGTATGTGCCAGATAAATTTAAAATTTGCTCTGTTATTCGTATGTTGACATGACAAATAGCTTTATGATAAGAAATCGACCCTAAGTTCGTAAATTATCTTAATCTTTTATAAAAAAAGGTAAAAATTTAGCACATTCGATTTTACTTAATTTGAAACCCGAAAGAGGCCTTACTGATAGAGTTAGATATTAATAACATCCTGGAACTAAGGAACTCTACATTTACTTTAATCGGGTGAACCAGTGAACAACAACCTTGGTGAGCCACTGAGCCACACAAGTCCTAGTTCTACCAAATTTTGTATGCTCTAAAAATTTTATACTTTTTAACTTTAATCGAGCTTTTACTGTAGCATGCTTTGCGAATAGAAAGATTTTATTTTCAATTTGGCGCCATTCCAAATTAGCAAACCGAATTAACACAGACGCTGCCAGCCCATGGCTATTGACTGCCTGGCTGCTTTTATCTCGTTGATTTTCAATTTGCCACTATTTTCTCTACGTTTGCCGTTTAACAAATAATCCCAATTTGTTCTCCCTGAGCAAACTTACTCGTACTTGTTTGTTTGATAGACGCAAAAAGGGAATCAAAATTTGCAGAGCCAACGCTGCGTATGAGCAATGAATAAGGGAAGCGTAAAGCGCCGCTGGCTGGCAATGTCTTCATGGTTGGCCATCGTAAAAATTCTCAAAAATATTTTCACAGCAGTGCAAATTAGTGAAGGGAAAAGACTATGTATGAATATTTTTACTGCAAGGAAAGTGGCGCCGACGACATCGGGTGGGTGTGTCTGTGCAAGTTTGTTGATTGCCGCGCGCCAACAGTTTGGTTTGGCAATTACAAGCAATAATGCGTTTTGTTAATGGCGGCGGCGCTGCCATTATCAGCGGCAGACAAACTCATTCCCGATTCCAGACTGTCTGGGGGTAGCATAACTTTTTTTTTTTTTTTTCTGTGTATGCTAATGATATTAGGATTTGGCCTAGTCAAATTTCATAGTTAGCTATTTTATGGCTCGTTCTTAGGGGAGGATTTTGCGCAATTCAATTAATTGAAGTAGTTGCCTGGCCAGAGGTGGCGGCTGCTGATTTATGATCTCCATTAGTTTAATCAAAAAACAACTTTGTAAATGGAAATCGTCCCACAAATATTTTCATAAATGAAATTGCAATTTCTATTGTCTGGACCCAAAGGGCAGCAGCTGTAACCATGGACATACATATGTAGCTCTACATGTGATGAAAAAAAAGCTTACTTAGGCTATTACGAAGTTTATATACCCTTGCGGCTCGAATAATTTGTAAAGTAAGTTGATTCGGACTCAAACAAATTTTATTTACATGCTAGTTGAGTGATTTTCCAAGCTGACTAATTTCTATATTTTTATCCGATTTTGTGTGGAATGTTGATTCTTATCTATGGATATATATTAAACAAAGTCGTGTAAGTTACACCACTTATATTTCAAGCCGAATAGAACTCGCAAAAAGCTGATCGGTCCAAAAACAATCGCAAAATTTGCAAAATTTTAAATATAATAAGTTTAGATTGTCATGAAGACGGATGTACAACGAACGCTCCAAAAAATCCCGAAACTTGCATAATTTATTTATGAGCTTAGATTGTCATAAGGACGGTTTAATGGACGGGTTAACAGACGGGTAAATAGATGGGTAAATAGATGTTTAAATAGGAGAAATTGCTAAATTTTATCATAAGTTCATAAGATTCTTGAAGACTTAATAGTGGCTCTTCTTGACGCGTAAATAGGAGGTGTATCGGTACAAACAAACGCAAAATTTGCAAATAGAAGGAGTACATATGAGTTTAAATTGTCTTGACTGTCAAATAGACGTGTAAACTGAAGGGTAAACAGACGTGTAAATAGACATGTAATTTTATAATGAGTTTTAAATTGAGTTTAGACTATCATGAAGAATTGATGCAGGTCGAACCCCGTTAATTCGAACTCTCAACAGACTTCAAAAAGTAATCGAATTAAAGGGGTAATCGAACTAACAAATTAAATAAGAATAAAAATGATTTTATTTTAGAAAGAACGTGGTTAAATATTTGTAATTTTAATGCTTTAAGTTCTTTATTTTCTTTAGAAAATAACGGAAACTGATGATTGTTGAAGCAACCTACTATATACCGTCCGAAGAGACTCTCGCATTTCACATTTGCTTATAACCAAGGCTGCAGATTGGTCCGGAACCGAACCCCTTAGAACCGGTTCGGTTCGGGTTTTTTGGGCTCGTCGAGCCGAACCATGAACCGAACCCCTAATGTTTTTGAATCCTGAACCCGAACCGGATCACTTTTTCAAAAATAAGGTTCGGTTCACAAAATTAAGTAGTTTTTCCAAAGACACACACTGAGAAATTTTGGGCTTGTATCATGATACCTCAAATTGGCTATTATGATGCCGTTGCGTTTTGAACTAAGCTTGGATGACTTTTTATTGAAGAGAAGTTTATGAAAGCAATACAATGCAATAATCAAATATAAAATATTTTACAGATGCTTCACTAAAAATTGTTTCAAAATTTTGGAATGTTCAATAAAAAGAAGACCTAAAAAATATTGCCTTGCTGTTCGAGCATCTCAGGTATCAGTTTAACAATCATTTTCAACACTTAAGTTTGATCATTCCAATCTAAAAGCTAGTATACATGAAAAGCTTCAAGAAGATATATAATGATATTATATAATGCTTATTAACTTAAACTAAGCTGTTCTCAAAAGTTTTTAATGGCAGCTAATAAATTTTATTTTTCTTCCACTTCATTCCGCCCTTCTTCTCTGTCCTTTCTTAACAATGATGACATTCCCCACGGAGGAAAATTTTTTTTTTTTTTTCTGGGAGAGCAATACTCGCTACCCTCTGGAAACAGAAAGTGTCATCACCAATAATTTGTTGATTTGAATAAACCTGATAAGAAATGATGCCAGTGGAAAGAGGTTAATAGATATAAAGAATATTATTTTAAAAAAATAGGTATTAATAAATCGAAACTATCTATGTTCAAGCGAACCGAGGCTCGAACCAAACAGGAACAAAATACAAACCAAAATACGGACCAAATTTTGTATCCAGGAACCGGTCCGCAAACCGAACCTTAGATATCACAACGGGTTGCAACCCCCGGACCGAACCTTCTGCAAAATTTTTGAGGTTTGCAGACTTGGTTATTACATTATTATAATTATCAGCGTCATTATCTCCACTGTTTTCGTCCATTTCATTTTCGACCGCCAATCGAAAGTTATTATCGTCCTAATTCTGAACCTCCTCAATGATATCTTCATGCGTCATGATACTTCAACAAGATAAGTCGACATCATCGCAAAAACCAGATTTTCTAAAGCAATTCTTAATTAGGTTAGACGAAACTTTAGTGTCCTTTCAGTGTTTTGGAACAGGAATTTTTTTTTGGGAGATGGGAGTGATCTTACGTTTCTAAATCAATGGGGTCGCTTTGATCTGCCAATAACCAAAGGTGTAATCTTCTTAGTGCCAAACATATTTAAACCGAGCATTACAGCAATGCGCTCCTTACTAAATTTGCCTTTCAAACTCTTGTCATCTTTAAATGCAAATGTCTTCCCAGGGGGACATTTATAAAAAACGGTCAGTTTCATCTGCATTAAAAATATTATTTTCGTTGAACTTTATTAGCAGGGGTTTCAAGGTAATATCAGTTTAATCTGCAGCTATACTTCGGTGAACCTCCGCGGTATCTCCAGTTAAACAGCGCCACTTTAACCGCAGATCGATAAATTGTAGACAGAGTGTTAGGCTTGATTTGAAACTTTGATGCAATATTCTTTTGAGGCTTTTCATTTTCAATTTCCATAATAGCTTTTAAATTGTCTTTAACGGTTAATGTCTTACATTTTGTATTATGTTTCAACATTTTACTGTTCAAAATATTTGGGAAAAAACTAATTTACTAACAGCGAATTATTGAGGTACCTCTCAATATGTGCATACATATTTTGCATAGTTATTTACATTTCCGTTCTTTTTCATTTGTGACATTATTTTCTTTTACAAAATTATTGGATGTTGAAATTAAAAAATACATACGCATATTTTACTTAAAACAATTAACTAACAAACAAAAATAAATAAATATAATTTCTTAAAAAAATTGCTATATGTGGAAATTTTAAAATGTGTGGTATTTTTATATGAAATGGAAACTTAACTCCAAATGAAGTCTAGTGATATCATTAATATAAAATTGGTTTGTCATTTATCGTTTCCAGTAACGGCAACCGGCGGGGTCATTGAATAAGCCAAGTTTTGTGAAACACTTAAATATAAGATAGCCTATACCATGAGAGACTCATCACCATGGTTGCGCTTGTAGCAGGTCGGTCGGAGATGTCGTATATCTGTACAAATCCATCTGGGCCGTCTAGGTTAAACTATTTTTATCACATAATATGAAGGATTCTATTTCTCCTTCCCAAAACTTATTCTGTTCATAAATGGCCATTTGCGCAGTCTTCTAATGTTTTTCGTTTAGCCGCTTTTATGCCACCATCTAATATTTTTGTTAATGTCTAATATTTTTGAGGACTATTCAAAAAGTTTGGTTACTGTGTTACGACGGCTGTTCGTTAAACAGCGTTTACATCAATACAGTTATTGGATCGAAAGAAATAACAAAAAAACATTTTGCACATATACCAATTTTACTGAGGTAACTTTGTTTTAAATTTGTATTCACAATTACAACGAATTATGGAGGGTTCGAATTAACGAAGTACGGGCAGAAAAATAGTTCGAATTATGGGGTAAGTCCGAATTATCTACAGTTCGAATTAACGGGCTTCGCCCCGTAGACGGCAATTGTAACGTAATCTTCACTGTTTAGTTTTTTGTTTAAAATACAAACGGGCGTAGCAAAGCTTAATTCTTATATGCTTAAATCGATAATAAAAAATAGAGGAAAGCTAACTTCGGCTCGACCGAAGTTTATATACCCTTGGAGCATGATATATTTCTGCCAGATTTTTAGATGGCAGCTATACGATATATTCATCCGAATTTGATCAAACTCTCTAAAAGTATGTTGAGACAGATAATATTTATAACTGAAACGTAAAAACACGCTACCATTGAAAACAAAAGAGTTTTTCTCACTAAAACTATTTTTCGACCGATCATTCCTTGGCAGCTATATCTATAGTCATCCGATTTGAATCAGACTTGACAGAATTATGTGTTAGCATATCATATTGATCAGAACGAGTTTGGGAGCGATGCATAAAATCTAAAAAGTTTTTCATACTAAAACTTTTTTTCAGACCTATCTTTGTATGGCAGCTATACTATATAGTTGCCCGATTTGCATAAAACTTGCTGAAATTATGTGAAAGCATTAAAAACTTATAAATACGAGGGGTTGGGAGCGATAACATTGAAAACAAAAAGTTTTCTCAACAAAACTACTTTTTCAACCGATCGTTCCTATGGCAGCTATATGCTATAGTCATCCGATCCGGCCGATTCCGACAAATGTGCAGCGTATTTGTACCAAATGACTTCGTGCAAAGTTTGGTTACGATAGCTTTAAAACTGACGGAGGAGATAGCATTAGGTTCATTTTGTTAATATTTTTGTAAATTTGTGATCATGACAAGTTCTGCTTTCTTCTTATCGTTCCAAACATCAGACCAATTTTATAATACCCTCGGTAAGGGTACAACAAAATAGTTGGCACTTGACTGCGTTTTGGGCTAAACAAATTGCCCAAAGTCTGAAGCCGGAAAAGAGGCAAATTTGGCAGCGCTGACTTTTTGCCAGCCAAAATACACTGGTTTGGTGTCTCATAATTTGCGTCGAAATGTATAATAAATAGATAAATGGCATCCTTTTCACCACAGCGTCAACCAATGTCCAATGTGCTGACATTTTTGGCATTATTCGAATTTCTGGAGGGGCTCAGGCACGTACTGTTTTTTATGCCTTTGCCACATCTGGCCTGTCTGGCTCTGGACAGTGCACCACAGTTGACTATGGTCTTTTGGCCGTCAGCCTGTCGTCTGTCAGTCACTCTCTCAGCCTGGGCCACCCGCACAGGCTGTGTTGACGCTTTATTGCATATTGGCCGCCAAAATGGAAACTTTCTCCCTTATTTGTGGTTAACTCAATTTGCTACCACAGTGAGTCCACTTTTGGCGGATTAACACAAAAAAAAAAAAAATAAAGAAAAATCCATCGATAAAATTCTATACAAAATTAGCAGTCATGAAATATCTATAATTTGTCGTCATTTAGCGAACAGCACACACGAATTTTTGTTTACAAATAAACAAATTATGTTTTTTTTTGGTAAACATTTTTGCAGTTGTTGATGTTGTGTGGGCGAAGGAACCAGACCCAGGGGCGACCCACCCAGTTTCAGCTAATTTGCACAGAGTCTAGAGAGCGCTAGGAAAATGCCAAAAAAGATGCCGCACCTTGTCCATAGACAACAACAATTACCACCAGAGAAAAAACTAATTGATGTTTGATCTGCCTTCAATTTTTAGTTGGCTAATTGCAAGCAAAAAAAAATTCAAATCAATGGCGTAGATTAAAGGCTAATTGAAGACTTTCTATAAATTGTATTTTAAAGCAACGAAAAAAGGGTGGATACTTTAATCACTCATCGATTTCATGATACTTCTGTAGACCCTATCATTTTTTCGAATCAAAACTTACCCAATGGTTAATGGATTTGGTTTAAGCCTTGGTTCGGTTGTTTAGTTTTTTTAGTTTTATAGTAATATTCAACGAATAGGCCAAATATTTACCGTTAAGACTTTGCTAAGAAAAATCTCCTATGACGACCCATACACAGAGGGAAATAACCTGTTTAGAAAATAAGTTGTCTCAACTTAAAATAAGAACAAGATGGTCTCAAAGTTCCTGAGAACAAATGTTCTAAATGTTCCTGGCATGAGTAAAGTTGTTCTCAATCGGATAATATTTGCTTTAAAACAACAACAAACACGGTATTCAACAAAGAGATATACAAGAGAGAGAGAGAGAGCGAGTTGGCTGTGTATTTTATCTCTCTCTCTTGTCAGCTCAACCAAGCATAAGTAAGCCCTCTAGATGTGAATCTGCAAAAGTGTACAACGGATGAATGTGCTAGGGTTCAATTCCCAGTCAAACCTGAACAAATTTTTTCTGTGTTTTCTGAAAAATTTTAATGAAACGAGTTAGGTGGAGTGGGTCGTTGAAGCAATGTTTCTGATTCACTTCCAATCAAAAGAGGTATGACTCCGTTTCCTATTCCACCCAAATGTGAGGAATCCTCCTCAACGTGGTCCAAGTTCAATCAAATTTTTTTCCCAGTTGAGTTTAAAATGTTCTTGAAAACGGAACAATATTAATTTTTTCCAGATGTTTGTAACGCACAGAAGGAAGCATCTCCGACCACATAAAGAATATATATATTCTTGATCAGCATGACGAGCTGAGTTGATATAGCCATGTCCGTCTGTCCGTCTGTCCGTCCGTCCGTCTGTCCGTCTGTCCGTCTGTTTCTATGCTATCTCCTCCATCAGTTTTATAGCTATTGTGACCAAACTTTGCACGACGTTTTTGGTACAAATACGCTATACACTTGTCGAAACCGGCCGGATCGGACGACTATAGCATATAGCTGCCATAGAACGATCGGTTGAAAAAGTAGTTCTAGTGAGAAAAACTTTTGTTTTCAATGCTATCGCTCCCAACCCTCGTATTTATAAGTTCTTTATGCTTTCACATAATTTCAGCAAGTTTTATGCAAATCGGGCAACTATAGTATAGCTGCCATACAAAGGATAGGTCTGAAAAATTTTTTAGTATGAAAATTTTTTGTTTTTCATATGCTATCGCTCCCAAACTCGTTACTGATCAATATGATATGCTAACACATAATTCTGTCAATGTCGATCGGATGACTATAGCATATAGCTGCCATAGGAATGGTCGAGAAAATAGTTTTAGTGAAAATCTTTTTGTTTTCAATGGTAGCGTGTTTGTACTTTTCATTTTAAATATTATCTTCTTCCGTTATTTCCTCTATTTTTATACCCGTTACTCGTGGTAAAAAGGGTATACTAAAAGTCGTGCAAATGTATGTAACAGGCAGAAGGAATCATTTCCGACCATATAAAGTATATATATTCTTGATCAGCATCAACAGCCGAGTCGTTTAGCTTGTCCCTTCTCGTCGTCCGTCCGTCCGTCTGTATGAACACCTAGATCTCGGATGGTAAGAGATAGAGGTTTGACTGTATGGGACAAATGTTCTTTATCTGCACGCAGATCAAGTTTGTTTGTTTCAAATTTTGGCCACGCCCCCTCCCGCCCCCGCAATTTGGATAAATGTTATATCTCCTACAGTTTTAATGATAGAGGATTCTTACCTTCTAGAGATAGTTAGTAATTAGCAAAATTAATCGATTTGCCGAAAGAATGATAAAGATCGGATGAACGGTTCTCAAGTTATAAGCAAAAAAACTGAACCTAGCCCTCCCCGCTACCACCCTAAAAAGTGTTGCATACTTTTTGGATGGTCACACTCAGGAACGCGGGAACACTGTTAAACATGTTTTTTCATGAGTAACAGGTATATCGTAAAAGTCGGTTAGAGGTTAACAAACTGTTCTCAAAAATGGAACAATGGATCAACCCGATTTGAATTTTTGTGGTCTCAATCAATTTTTCTTGAAGTGAGAACCTTGCACTACATTTGACAAAACCCGTTCATGCATTGGTTTTGGTAACGTTTATGCTCATTTTGAATCCAACTTTCTCGGTTTTTTCTCATTCTTAAAAAGAAAACTTTATTTTTATATTCAATAATATTTAAAACCCTTAAAACAACCTTTTCTAATAACACTACTTACTATTACATCCACAACTTCCTTATATAATATCTTACTCTTCTCACCCTCATCCTTAAACCAATCACACACCGCGCCATGGAAAAAATTTAAATCATATAAATCATATAGTCATATAATAATAGCTTTACACCAAACAAAGGGGCTCCTGTTGAGAAGGAAACGACTAGCTTATAAAGCATTTAAAAACGTTAATCAACACTAAAATGGACCTTATCTGTCAGGAGTACGTCCTCTAAAAGGCTTATAAAAGGGCCTGGACTTGAAATTTGAAGCATGCCTCATGAAACCAATGAATATAAGAATTCCAGCTTCTAAGAATGCCAGCTTCTGAAAGTTTGAAAAGTTGTTGAAAAACTGACAATTCAGCAAACCGAAAATTTTTTTTTTGCAGAGGGGTTCCGGTACAGGTCCTGGTTTGGGAATTTAACAATTTAAAACCCAACACCACGAACCGAACCGATTTTTTGGAGCACGGTTCAAGATTGTCTTGCAGCATTGCTTATAGGTTGTGTTTTAAAGACTATTCGACTAATACCATTAAATTTTTCCGTTGGTCTTAAAGCATGAAATGTCTGGTTGACACAGGACTTTTTAAGTGCTTGACGGAGATGCAACTTTCCATAAAAAGTTAAAATCGATTCGGTTTTTTTTACAACTTCATTTATTGCATCTGTATGGCAAGCCCAATTTTCATGACAACCTTTCAGAATGTCAAACAAAAATTGGTTTTTTCGGCTATCGTTCTGTTTTTTTAGTTGCTTGCAGTTTCCACTCTATTCTATTGCAATCACGTGGAAAATACGCTTTAGCAGCTAATGTCTTGGCGGAAGTAATCATCATCATGCTGCTGGTATCGTCGCTGTCATGACAATGACGTAGCCATCGATAAGGCCTTGGCCAACAGTTTGGCAACCCAAAAACGAAAGTTGCAAACTCTAGCAACAAGCCCAAAATGTAAGTGAGCGAACGAAGGAGCCTGCCACTGCAAGCGGAACTGGCGCCAATGCGGAGCCATTCCATTATATGGCAATTATGCTTGGACTAACCCCACTTGGTGAGTACATGTGGCTGGGCTTTTCCAACCCCCGGGTGTTGTTTGTCGCCAGACACACACCATGACGTCCCACCAGACCGCAAGTTTCGCTTTTGGTGGGGCTATGGCTATCCATGTAATTGCTATTGTGTCTGACACAACTTTTGGCTGCGATTTGCGCACGCGACCCGAAAACAAACTTGGCCACATGTTTGTTGTCAACAAATTTAAACTCAAATTTTTATGCTGCGTGGAGTTCGCAGCTGCACAAACGATAGAAATCACTGGGCTTACAAGACGTGCAACTTATGGCAGTGACTAGCAGATAAACAGATACAAAAGTATCTACAAGTTGTCTGTCCTGTCCTGTGTGCGCTCAAGCAACAGTGTGTGCCTGGTTCGCTGCTGCGTGCAATTTGTGCAGCTTTTGTCGCAATGTCAAGAAACTTTTGTCGACTTCACCACCGGCGCTGCTCCCCCCCCTTTCAATGAAACAACCCACCCCCAAACATACCCAGGCTGACAGAAAAGTTGTTTTGGCATTTTATGTGCAGAGCATTTAAGGATCAAGTCATTTTGTATTTATGACCAAATAGCGGGGGCAAAAACTGTTCTATTTTATATTTCTTAAGTTCTCTTATTTGAGACAGTTTTCCAGATGAGATATAAATGTTGTTCGGGACAATAATTCATTTAAATAAGACTGTTCTCGATATTTAGTATCAAACGGGAATTTTGATAAGGGGAAACAGTATCCATTTAAAATGAAAAATTAATTTTGTTTTGATATATATATTAAAGATAGGTTTCTATTCATTTGAAGTTGAGCAAAGTAATGAGCAAATTGTGTGAAAATATTTCTCTATGCCCAATAGACCTTTTTGCCCGTCCCGTTATCCATTATAACAACCAAATTCAGGCACTTTGATGGTTTGAATCAAAAAAGAAAAAATGAATCAAACACCAGAGATTAATATTTGCCACAAAGAAGGAAACTTTAAATAAATATTTCCTCACTCCACACGAACACTCACAGCTCAGATACTTTTGTCTGCCCTGTGGGTGCCATGTTGCGGTTTAGAATCGTCCCTGAGTGTGCGTCCAATTATGCATAGGGGAAACTTTGTAGACACTTGAGAACTTTGGACACAGGTCAATGAAGCTCAATTAAATGGCAGGGCGAAAGGCTTTTGTATATACTTATTCCAACGGCCTGGCATTGTCTCAAATGTTGGAGTGCTGTTTCATTTTGTACAACTTTGGCGCCGTCCAGCAATAACCCTCTTCACATTCGCCCCTAACATTAGAAGCGGTCTGTCTTGATGGGAAATTTTAATCAAGCGTTTGCCTGTTATTCATAAAATACGAGTATCTCGAAGTGCTTGGCACGGACTGGGGCAATGGCTGGGCCATGTGCATATGTATGTACGAGTGTGGTGCATTCGCAAGTCGAAAGTAAGGCTGTTTGTTGTTTGTTTGTCTTGCCATATTCTGAAATTATATCTTATCGGCTTATCTGGCATACCAAAGGGAGAGGAGGCAGAGGCCGATGTTGTTGTCCAGACCGTAAATACATACTTTCAATTGATTTTATTGTAATTAATACGAATAGACGAGTACGTCGCAGAAGCTAAGGGCGCTGCAAGCGTGACCAAGTTACGTTTATCAACTCACGCTCCCATCTCCAGCCTTTTGAACAATTTTTTCATGACCGCCACTTTGAAATGTATCTCAGGCTTTTGAGCATGCTTTCTGCGGTCTATCAATAAGAATTTATACAAATCTACACATATATAAGCGAAGCCCCAGCAAAGCTGACATGTGTGGAAAACCGGTGGAAAACCCACCCGGAAGTCAGAAGCAGTCAAATCGCTGTCCAATGCCTGAAGAAACCCTAATGCGTTTTGCCTTTCCCCTTAAATATTTGTTGTTGTGGGGGCGTGAGCGCAGCACATTTCACAAGCCAAAAGATAGAAGAGATACATTAAAACCAATTCCGTATCCATTAGCTCTGTGTGTGCGGGCCGCTTTTGGCGCCCTTAAGTGTTGTCAATTAATAACGAAAGTCAGGCATTAGACGACAGGCAAACTGCAGTGGGGCGGCAGTTAGTCAAATGTTTTGTACAAGATTTTGATGATGTTGTTCGATAAGTGGGGGTAAATGTCCTCGCTGCGAAACTGAACTGAACGAATAAGTTGTTTCATGGATTTTATTACAACGATTGTATGACCCTAAAAATGACTTGATTCGTGAAATTTGGGATTTATTACTATTTGACAATGCTTTTGAAATGGGTTAAAGAAGAAGGAGGAGGTGGAAGGAAGACTAGAAGAGAAGTGAGTGGGGAAAGTGACTAAACACAGACTTAACAGTGAATAAACAGTGACTTCGCAGTGACTTCATAGTGACTCAACAGTGACTAAATAGTGACTTGACGGTGAATTAACAGTGACTAAACTGTAACTAGACAGTGACTTAACAGTGAATTAACAGTGACTAAACAGTGACTAGACAATGACTTAGCAGTAACTTCACAGTGACTTCAGAGTGAATCTATAGTAACTAAGCCGTGACTAAATAGTGACTTAACAGGGACTTAATAGTGACTGAATAGTGATTCAACAGTGACTTAACAGAAACTAAACAGTGACTTAACAGTGACTAAATAGTGACTTGACGCTGAATTAACAGTGACACAACAGTGACTAAATAGTGTCTTGACAGTGAATTAACAGTGACTATACAGTGACTTGTAAATGACTTAACAGTGACTTCCCAGTGAATCTACAGTTACTGAACCGTGACTGAACAGACACTTAACAGTGACTAAACATCCGTCCCCTATTAATAAATAATTCTCCTATAGAATATGTTGAACAAGCTAAGAACTTGGGCTTCTATTTTAATAGGAACCTAAACTGGAATACCCATATTATAAAAGCTGTAGGAAGAACATATGGGCTATTAAGAAATCTCAACATTTCTCAACAATATCTTCCTACAAATATCCGCTCGCTTATAGCTAATGCATATCTGTTGCCATCACTTTTCTATGGTATAGAGGTGTTTGCTAACAGTGACGCCATAAATTTTGGCAAACTAAATGTTGCCCATAATAATATTGCTAGATATGTTTATGGATTAAGACGCAGAGACCATATATCCAGTTTTTCAATCAAATTATTTAACCTCCCTCTGAAATCTTGGACAAACTTTAAGGTTTTATTATCACTACACAAAATTATATACAATTAAGAACCATACTACCTCTTTGACAATCTTCAGTTTTCAACATCTAGACGAACAAATAACATAAGATCCTAAGCTGCTAATCTCTGAAAGACAATTTGGCATTCATGCTGTTCGCATTTGGAATGAACTACCGAACGCTCTAAAAAATACAATAAAATTTAAAAACACACCTACAAAATCTCGCTCTTTAATTGACACACATATGTAACGAAAAGTTAGGAAAATATTAAAGTAAAGTAAGGGAAAAGATAGGGAAATAGATAGGAAATACAATATTAATTAATAAATTATATGATAACACAATGATCTAATAACTTTAGTATATCAGAGGAAAGTAATGTCATAATGTCATATAAAACACAATTTAAATTATTCTATTATTGATGTAATTAAGTCTAAGTTTAATATGTTTGTAAATCCAAGTTTGTAAATGTTTGTGACTAGTGCATTAATTTATAAGTTTATCTTGTAGCACTAGGAAATAAGCTCAATAAATCTAAATCTAAAACAGTGACTTGACAGTAACTTAACAGTTGTTTGCTATTTTAAATCAGTTCAATTATTATTTCTTCCTATTATACATATGCGACTATTGTTTTCATTTATCTACACGCATGACCTTTTTTAATCTACCGAATCTTTATACGACTTTTATCAAAAAGTTTGACAAGTTTTAGCAGAATCTTCTTGAAACTATTGGTAAACCAAGTCTGAAACCGATTTTCTTATACGGTCATCTAAAACAGGGGCAGGCAAAACACACATGCTCATTTTGGCGTTGCGTGTGAGTGTGTTTATCAACACGAGAGTGCGCTCATCTAGCACTTTTTTGTTGTTGCAAAAGAGAGCAGTATAAGCTCGTATACTGAATTTGTGGCGACGTCGCTGCCGCAAAGCGCTGTTCTATGCACAGCAGATAGGAACGTCCTGGGCTCTGCTTTAAAATGAGGTTTCGGAAAGTTTCTTCGATCTAACCGTTACTCATTGGAAGAAATGTTTTTCTGTGTATCTGTGGAAGGGAAGGCCGAAAAGTATGCTACATTTTTAACTCGTCTATTTATTATGAGTTTAAAAGTAGAGATCGATATCTTGCAAATTGTTGGAGTTATTTTATATGATTTATTGTAAGGGCGAGAGTGGGAGTGGCAAAATTTTAAACAAAGTTTACCTGCATGCAGACAATAGGAGTCTACAAATCAAATTCGGTTGCTCTAGCTCTTCTAGTCTCTAAGACAGACATATAGACAGGGTTGACCAAAAATACACATCTATACTTTATACGTTAGGAAATGTTTCCTTCTGTCTGTTATTTTTGCAAGACTTAAGAATACCCTAACAACAAAGATCTTGCATGTATTTTTGTTGTGTAGATACAAAAATAAGTTACTGCAAGGGCTGCTGCCCCCTGGCTACACATTTGTAATCTTTTGTCTATTATATCATTCTCATACTTACTTTCTGGTCTATTTCAATATTTATCGTAAGCTTAGTCTTTGTTTTTTTTACCTGTTATACCCAAATAACACTAAGTGTTTTATATTGCTTTGTGTATGCAAAGGGAATTTCGTAAAGGCGACAGGAAACAACAAACTATTAAATGATTAGATAAAATCCAAAGTAATACAATGCTAATCAAATACTGATTAGATTTACAGACCTGTTCCGGTTATCAAATTAAAAGAAATTTTTAATTATTATACACCTCGTCTAGTTCTCCATCGTCGTTAGTCCATGCCAATCCACATATCGCACCCAATCTGACATGAATTCTTGCAACTCAAGCCACAAGCGACCCATTTCTCGACACTTATTAAATCAACAACACCAGCAGCAACAACTCTTCGATGAGTTGCCATCTCGCTCGTTCCACCATCAATTCAACTAGTTTGTATTTCTATATAGTTTAACTCCAATTGCTGTCTGTTCAACCCATTGCGCAAATATTACAAGTCAAAGTCCAATGAGGAAAAAAGAATGGGAGAAAAAAGAACAGAGAAAAACCAAGTTGTGTTTGTTATTGACTGCTCTGGTGCTCAACTTTGTCCAGCGAGAGCCAGAGGCAACAAACTCATCTTCCACTTGGACTTCTATACCCAGAATTTTATTTTGCTCTTTTTGCTTGTTGGTAATTTTTTATTGCTAGTTCACTAAATTGTTGTCAATTGACTTGCCGCAAGTCTCAAGCATACATATGTGTGTGTTGGTTTTTATGGAAGCAAAATTTGTGGCAAATATGTGTTGGAAATCACATCAAATTCATTAAACTTTGAACCATAATAAACAAACACTTATTGCGCCTCAATATTCCGTTTTTCTGCCTAAAACAAAAACGGAAAACAACAAAGAAACAATAAAACAAACTATTCTGTGCTACGGTATATTCTGTTGTTTGTTTACATTTGACAAAGGCCGCAGGAAGATATAAAACAGTAGCTAAACAATATATTTTTACTGGGTCATCATCTGGTATTTTTGTGTGTTTGCAACATGTTGCTGGCAACAAGCCTGACTGCGGCTGATTTGGATTTTATCGCGTATGCTAATTTTGCTGTCAGCACCCGTGAATATGGAAATCTGTTGACCCTTCTTCTGTTCTAATCTGATGCCCGTTGGGTTAATAAACTTGTTGCCGCTTGGCTCACAAATAAACACTTCTATTGATTTACTACCACCCGTACACGGGCAAGGCATAACAAAGGCATTTGATGTTTACAAGTCGTTTAAACTGCTTACATTTTGGTGTATTTCGCAGAAGAAGAAAATATTTATATAAATTTAGAATATGCCCATAATGTTTATTTTGATTATTTTACTACTTCAATTGACAATACAAAACGAAGGCAAACAACAACTGCGGAAATGGGCGGCGTCCAAGTTCAGGGTGTGGGGCACATAAGTAATCATCTTTTGTATTATTATGGTGACTTGAGTCACCCCATCCATTGATATACAGCTAAAGTAACGTTTTCAGGCTCTTTGATAAAAATTTATAAATAGATTTTTTTCACAAATTTAAATTTAATTATGGAATTGGATGTCGAAAATGAATGGAGCAGTCTTACTGAACCAAAACTTTTTGGATTTAAAGCAAAATTAACTAAATCTTAACCAAAAATGGAACAGAAAAAACTTTAAGAGCGCTTATTAGTAATGACTTAATCTTAGTCAAATGTAGCCTGCGGTTTATATTAATCAAAGCAATTTGGAAAGTCGGCCGATCCCTACTGTAATATACTTTGTACTTGCAGTAGCAACGCTGGAGCTTAGCTACTTTCTGTTAGTTATGATTATTTGTCAAGTCAGCGATGCGGTAGCGAACTTTCTGGCGAACAAATTAGCGTAAATATTTAATTAAAAAATTTTTTTTTAAATAATTAATAATAAAATAAAATAAACTAAAACAAAAAATAAAAAATTTACGCTAACTTGATCTCAACTTGTTAAAAAATGTACTAGCATGTTAAAATATTTTATAGAGTCTTAAATTGGCAACCTTTTTGCTGATAAATTTCAGAATTTTCGAAAAATTTTCAAAAAATCATTTTTTTCTTAAATCATGGATAACAACAAGTAAAATGAGTAATGTTTTGCTCTAAAAGCTTAACAAAACTTAATTGGCTGCTATTTTGGTAAAAAACTTGAGTATCTAATAAACAATGACAACAAAAAAGTCATTTTTTTTGGAAATTCACACGTTTGGGGCCGTTTTGGAGGATGTAGAAGTGTTCAGATTATTAAACCTTGTTAAGCAGAGTTGTTTGGTATCTCAAAATCTTCTTTTTTGCCAAAGAAAGTATGCGAAAAATTCTGATTTTTTAAAAGTTATACTCGAAAAAGTAAAAAAATACGTTTTTGAAAAAAAGTTTTTTAAGAAATACTACCGGAAAACATGAATTTTTAAAAAATCTTTGTATTAAGAATTTATTCTGCGGACTGTCAGCTACAACTTTGCCAACAACAGTTTGCAGCTATCACTAAAACTGAATGAGCTGTTTGCCCAAAACTAATGACACCTTTTTTTGGTTGGCACACCCAATTTCAAAAACTTTGAGAGTCCATAAAAAAGAAAGTGCTTCCAGGGCCCTAAGACAGATCCCTGCGGTACACCGCGTAATAAACGATTAAAACCGGACATAGACGATCCAGAGACGACTGCCTGTAATCTATCAGTGAGATACGACTTAAGGAAATTCACTGCAGTGTTAGAAAAATTGTAAAGATTTTTTAGTTTCGTGCAGAGGATATTATGGTTGACAGTATCGAATGCTTTACTATGATCCAGAAGGGTAAGGAAGGTAACACTGCCGGAATCGGTCTGTTGACGTATGTCTTCAACTATGTTAGATATTGCTGTTACACAGCTTCGGTTTTTCCTAAGCGTCTTGATCTAATTATTTAATGTTGAAGAACATATTTAAAGAAATATTTAGGAAAAGTTCAGGCACAGCTGCCCCCACCTTTTCGGAAAGCTGGCTACGCCCTTGGGTAAGTGTAGGAGATCGAGGAGTAATGGACCAAATAAAGCAATCACTGATCGTGCTGTGTGCGCTGTGGCGCCGTCCTGATGAATCAATAGTTGTGCAGGATAAATAAATAAATTAACGCTATCCATTGACAGTTTAGGCTACTCTAACGTCATCTTCGGTTCATCTTTGGTTATAAAAAACAGCTTTCTTTTGCTCCTTAGAAGAATTTCTGGTACAATATTATAGTCCCTTTGGCTTGAAGGAATCAAGTAACCACCGCAAAATCAAATTTTCGCAAAAAAAGTGCTTAACCATTGCCCCTATTTCTTTCAGTGTAAGCTTTAAATAAGCTTAAATATGACTTATTTTGTCTGACCATTTGGGTGCGTTCCCATTAAAACCCATTTATTAATTTTTATTTATATTTCCTAAAAGATATTTGTTGTTTGTGTGTTTTTACTCACATGATTCAGACGAGCCGCTATTTTGGCATGCTCCTCTTGGTAGGCCTTGCGAGCCTTTCGCTTATCCTGTGAAAGATGTGTCAGCTTATCACAGACCACCTCCAACTGTTCGGCATTCAATTTAAACTGTTTGGCCTGCTGATCCAGCTCATCCATATAGGAGCGCCAGGACTTTGTGATAAGACTCCCTGCAAAAAGATACAACGCATTATAAAAATGTATACAGAATATTTACTCAATGGAAACAAGGCATAGTAATCTACTTATGATATATTTTATTTCAATCAACAAGCAGATCACATGACAACTTGGAGAACTGATAAAAACAGTCTTTCGGAGACACAGCGCTAACCCGCACTTATTTATCACTCTGCCCAGACTTAAAGTATTAATTTAACTGAGTCAGCTGAGAAAAACCTTCAACCGCAACTTGAATGAATCATTTGGTAACTTAAACTGGCATACATAAAGGCATTCTTTTATAACTGAAACTCTTAGCTAATACCACATTGTTTGCGCCTCGTTAAGTTTCAAACATTGTGTCCAATCCGTTTGCCATTGGGTGGCCATCCCCCCCAAAATCAAATCAAGTTCATGGTCAAGGTGAAATGCAGCTTTAAGCAGTCGAAGATAAATGTTTTCTGGAAACCAAATTGCCAGCATTTTCGTGCTGTTTGCATTCGCATCCAGCGAATACGTAAACAATCAGACAAGAACATAGCAAAAGCATTTGCCAGCCAAAGCTGACACTGGAAATTATAGCAATTATTTTGTGCGCATTTATAGTATTTATGTACTAACAAACAGGGCAGACAGCTGCACTTTGTCGACACTTTGATGAGCTTAGATGGCAGGTTGTAATGCAGTATCTTTGAGATACACGCTTGCCAGAACGTTTTGCCTGGGCAATTACTGGCACACATGTAACTTCTTTGGGAGTCGTCCTGCAGATGCTGCCGCTGCCGCTGGCCACACAGCAGAGGCCGGTAGTTGAAAACAATTTGCTCAGTCTGTCTGGTGATTATCTCAAATGGTCTGGAATAAAACTTCACGCGTATTATTCACTTTGAAATGCGATCAAGTCACGCGATTTTGGACCCTGGCGACTTTCCCATTTGCTGCAAGCTGCCAAAATTCACACCAAATAGTATGAACGAAACAGATAATAAGTTTGTTATATAGAAAAAAACAGAAAATACACTAATAGTTTTTGTTTGATCCTTAACCGTTTTAGTTGATTTGAAATAACAAATCTCGTTGACCATTTACAGTTTTAGAGTTTACCATTTTGTAGGGTTTGATGTAGAACAGTGATTTTAGACCTATGCTAACCGCATTTTTGTCTCGGTTTGGTTTGGTGGTATACGTTTAAAATTATATCAGGCTTGTTCACATTTATAAATTTTCGTATTTAGTGAGCCAAAAAGTGAATCTTTAGAAAAAGTTGCTTTCGCTCCAGCTGGGAATAGGGCTGTAGAGTATTTCTATCTTATTTTTGAATAACAAAAACTCTATATTTTTAGACATATACATAATTCACTCTAAGTCCCAATATCTCGAAACAAACAGAATACTTTTAGATCCAGAGACCTTTGAAAATGTCACTTTTCAAAATAAGCCGAACCCAATTGTGTATGCACATTCATGTCGGACCTCAAAACGGCAAAATGAAAAAAAGTAGGTCTCAGCACTCCCAAAGCTAATATTTGTTATTTATTTATTTAAGTCGACAAAAGTGCTGTCAACAAAAAATACAAAAACGTTACAAAAAATTTTATTAGCTGAAAAAGCCTATCAAAGAGATTCTAATAATATTACAAAATAAACTAATAACGACTCCGACACGAATTTTTTTCTTGGCCCGTTCGGCCGGCTATGCCCCGATTCACAGCCAAGTGTAGTCAGAGACGTTATTATAGCTAGCCAAAAATTTAATAAAGTGGAAAATTTAAAACCTATAACTATACCTAAAACCTACACTAAAATGATGAATGAACGATTGAAAGATAATTTTTTTAAATCAAATTATAAAACTCATTCTTAACTTGTTTTATAATTGAGATATTTGAAATTAAGTGAGAGATGAGATTTTACATAGGAATGACATCAAATTGTATCAGTGGTGTACGCATTAAATAGACTTTTATATACAAAATACTATACTAAGAAAACGAAAGAAGAACTAAAGAGAATTTAGTAAATGTTTAAAATACGACCCTTCTCGACAACCAATTTTTATACCCGTTACTCGTAGAGTAAAAAGGGTATACTAAAGTCGTGCAAATGTATGTAACAGGCAGAAGGAATCATTTCCGACCTTATAAAGTATATATATTCTTGATCAGCATCAACAGCCGAGACGATATAGCCTTGTCCGTCTGTCCGTCCGTCCGTCCGTCTGTCTGTATGAACACCTAGATCTCAGAGATGGTAAGAGATAGAGGTTTGACATGTATGGGACAAATGCTTCTTTTATCTGCACGCAGATCAAGTTTGTTTCAAATTTTGGCCCCCTCCCGCCCCCGCAATTTGGAAAAAACGTTATATCTCCTACAGTTTTAAAGATTGACGATTCGTACCTTCTAGAGATAGTTAGTAATTAGCAAAATGAATCGATTTGCCGAAGAAATAATAAAGATCGGATGAACGGTTCTCAAGTTATGAGCAAAAAAGTGAACCAAGCCCCCCCGCTACCACCCCTCCCACCCTAAAAAATGTTGCATACTTTTCGGATGGTCACACTAAAGCCCCATACGGACATCAGAAGTAACGAGAAGTTTCATACAAAAAATGAGGGAAGAAGAAGCAGAAGTTACAACTTCGCCTCTTGAACTTTTTGCATGTACGGAGGTGCGAAGTTGAATGTTACACTTAACAGACAATGTCGCACTTAACAGCACATTTGTGGAGACTATGTAAAATGGCTGTGGGCCTTATTATGCTTTGAGCAGCAGACGCAGCATTCAGAATGCACCATGTAACTTCACTCTGCTTCTACCTGCACCGACCAGCTGAAGTGCTTTTAGCTCAAGTGAAATGAAATAATTTGAAAATAAATATAATAAACATGGCAGAAAAACAAGAGCGAAATAGTTGTTTTGAATTATTTTTCCATGTCGAAAAAATATCTTTAATTTTGGCGGTGAAAGAGCGGAATGTCATTTGTGATCTTTTCCACCCCAAGCATTCGGACTTAATTTTTGTGAACAAGGCTTGAGGAGAAGTGGCCGAGCTTCTACAAAAAATCAACTTGGCATCAAAACAAAATACAGATGATCAAGCAGTGTGACCTACCGCCAACTAAATTAAACATACCAAATACTGAAATTTTTGGCGTAATTATACCCGTTACTCGTAGAGTAAAAAGGGTATACTAAAGTCGTGCAAATCAGTATGTAACAGGCAGAAGGAATCATTTCCGACCATATAAAGTATATATATTCTTGATCAGCATCAACAGCCGAGTCGATTTAGCCTTGGTTGTCCGTCCGTCGCCGTCCGTCCGTCCGTCCGTCCGTCCGTCTGTATGAACACCTAGATCTCAGAGATGGTAAGAGATAGAGGTTTGACATGTATGGGACAAATGCTTCTTTTATCTGCACGCAGATCAAGTTTGTTTCAAATTTTGGCCACGCCCCCTCCCGACCCCCGCAATTTGGAAAAAAAAAGTTATATCTCCTACAGTTTTAAAGATAGAGGATTCGTACCTTCTAGAGATAGTTAGTAATTAGCAAAATGAATCGATTTGCCGAAGAAATGATAAAGATCGGATGAACGGTTCTCAAGTTATAAGCAAAAAAGTGAACCAAGCCCTCCCCCGCTACCACCCTAAAAAAATGTTGCATACTTTTTGGATGGTCGCACTCAAGGAACGCGGGAACACTGTTAAACATGTTTTTTCATGAGTAACGGGTTTATCGAAGTCGGTTAGAGCCGACTTTAACTTACGCTCTCGTTTTTTCTTAAATCTGGTAACACTGCTCTTACGTTCCACGGCAACGAAACATAAGGGGAAGTTAGCTAAATTACGAACTTCGGATGTCCGTATGGGGCTTAAGGAATGCGGAGCACTGTTAAACATGTTTTTTCATGAGTAACGGGTTTATCGAAGTCGGTTAGAGCCGACTTTAACTTACGCTCTCGTTAAAAATGTAATCGGTGAACCGCGAATTATAAAGAATTATTTTACAATAAAGTCGAGGCGTTCATCCATGGTTCCTTTTTTAATGAATTTTTTAATTTTGCACACACCGCATGTGAAATGGTTTCGTCAAATGTTTAATTTAATAAGGAATAGGAAATAAGGAATTCTGAGCGAGTTAAACAAATTTTGGTGTGGGGCCATGGCGATGCGGTGGTTTTGGGGATTAACCCCCAATCGGTTGCTCCGTCTAACTCGTTCGCTTTTAATTTCGCTTTTAATCCCTAGTTTGGAGGTAAAATTGGAAAAAAGAAAAAACGCGCGTAAAAAAGATTATAAAAGTGAGTATTCACAAACCTCTCGAACAAAAAATATTGAATAACTTTGTGGGATGTGTAGGGCAAATTATAACATTTTATGTTCAAGTATTACATAATTTCAAATCAAACGATAAGGCCAAGCTAACTTCGTCTTTGCCGAAGGTTTTATACGTTTGCAAATGGTTAAATATTATATATCTGAGTTTTAGAACGCCAGCATTAAAACAAAGAATTTGTATAAATAAAACCCATTTTCCGACCGATAGTTCCTAGGGCAAGTTTTATGGAAATCGGGCAACTATATAGTATAGCTGCCATACAAAAGATAGGTAGTTTTTAGTATGAAAAACTTTTTTGTTTTTAATGCTATCGCTGTCAAACTCGTACTGATATGTGACAATATGATATGCTAACACCCATTTCTGTCAAGTCTGATCCAAATCGGATGACTATAGCATGTAGCTGCCATAGGAATGATCGGTCGAAAAAATAATTTTAGTTAGAAAAACTTTTTTGTTTTCAGTGGTTGCGTTTTTGTTATCTGTCTCAACGCAATTTTGATCAAAATCGGATGAATATATCGTATAGCTGCCATATAAAAAACTGGCAGGAATATATCATGCTCCGAGGGTATATAAACTTCGGTCGAGCCGAAGTTAGCTTTCCTCTATTTCACGACTTTCTAACTTGTTTTTTGGGAAAATGTAATATTAATATTTGAAGTCGATTTGCGCGGACTAGGAATTCATTTTAGACCCATGGTTTCTTGGTGAAATTTTCTTATGCACTTTTTCTCAGCAGTGTTCAGGTGGCGCATTGCACAGCTTTGATATTCTCTGTGTTCCCTGGGTTTGATGCTATCTTTCATATCAAACTGGCATGCACGACGACGATAATATATTTTTCCTCAATGTGCTTTACCATATCAACGGAAAAAGTTTCAGTTCGATCGAAGCATTAGACTAGGAGTTATCTTATATGCTATATAGTATATACCAGAGATGGGCATGCACACATATCGTGACACTTTTCACACGCATACAAGCACAACTTTCGTGCTCAACATTCGTGTTGCTTTCAATGCTTATAGCGTACATGTGATTTTGTGCAGTCGGCTGCGGCAGAGGCCTAATGCACACGCAGGCAGCGCGCTGCCTCGTGTGCTTAGGAACGTCGCGACGCGCCCATCTCTGGTATATACCATTGATCTAGCTGTCGGGTATACAAATTTAATGAAACTCCTCCCGTCTCTTAATCCAGGATAAACTTGGTCCCTTTAGATGATTTCTTACCTTGCATTTCATCAGCCCGATCAATTTTTAAGCCCTGCTGGGCCATGGCTGTCAAGCTAATTGCGTATTCTTTGTCGCACTTGGCCTTCATTTGTATGGACCTTTTCATGGTCTCCATGAGGCGTAATTCTGCATCCTGGCGCACTATTAATGCCTCGTGTGCGGCTCGACTTTGCAGGGCCGATGAGAAACCCATTTTAAATTCTGTTTCTGGTCTATTAACTCGAAATGATTCACAATTGTTATGACCCGCTAAAAGGGAGGGGAAAATCAAAAAAAAAAAAAATTCAATCTTCACTTAAGCAAATTGCACACGAGGGCACGAAGCACTAAGTTAAAATGCACCGACATATGGCAAACACTTGTTGCATGGCATTATTTATGGGGTTTTACTTTGCACTCTCGTTTTGACACTTTTAGCTGGCGACGCATTTTTAAATTTTTGTTATTTTTGTCACAAACTTTTGGCTTAAATTCGAAAATGCAACCGAAAACGAATAAAACTTTCACATGTGTCCGTGTTGTCACTGGCCAAGTTTTTTTTTTTTTTTTTTTGCTAATTACACACGCTGCCGGGTTTTGATTAACGACATCATTAGAGTTGATGGCAGATATTTTTTTCTCCCACTTGCTGCTAATTAACGCATTTTCCCCTCCGCCCATTTCCATTTGCATAATTCGAATGATGGCTTCAAATGCCATCATAATTTTTCCGTTTGGGTTTCCTTTTAGTTTGTTCACAATATTTGTATTTTGGATGCAACAGTTGGCTTCAGTTGAACTTTTCACAAAGATTTTCCAAAACCCAACTGCCGCGCAGTTGTTGTGGTTGTTGTTTTGCTTTCAAAGAAAAACTAGTTTTTCCCGCTTGGCTCGGCTGGCAAACAAAAATAAACATTGCCCCGAAGTCGCGTCGACTTGCGCAGTCAATAAGGAAGCGGAGGCAAAAAGGTGTGCACGGCAAGTACGTGTATCTTACAGATACATAGATGCACCATCGGCGGCAGAACAACAACTTGATGTATTGTTTGTTTGTATGTACACAAGAGTATGTGCGTGTTTGTCTACATCGGAGTTACCCAGTCAAGTAAAGCATAAACGGGTTAGGCACAGCACCAACCACATAAGGAGCATCTCTCACAAGAAGAACCAGAACAACAACAACAACAACAGCCACCACCAAACACGCACCGTTAGAAAAAAAGATGTAAATAATAAATTTTTAAGTGCTCCACTGCTGCCCAAGTAAAACAAATAAATCTTCCACCCAATCAGATAAACTCGGTTATTCCCATTCTTGGTCGGGAAACTTTCTTTGCCACAATAGAAATTTCAGGCGGTTGTCACTTTCAATTTGCGTAATCAGCTGGCGAATCTATGCAAACACATAATTATAAATAGATCGTTATCGTGTATCCAGTGGCGGAAACTTTTGAACCGTAAGATTACTTGAACTTCACATGGCCAGATTATTGGCGCAGCAGCCGGACGAAACTAGAGCCACGAATGGAGATGATAAGCTGCACAGTATTTAACCGCGAACCAAACCGTTTGCTTCGAATGCGCGGACTGAACTGAGCGCCAGCAACAGAGGCAAGCGAGTTGACGGCGAATTTGCGGCAAATTCAGGGAGAACACACAAGAGAACCGGTTGCAGGTCACCCAGAAAACATTATTGCGGGAAAATGCATGAACGTTGGATGATTATATGGGGTGGGCTAGGAAGTCATTGGAAGATGGAAATTTTGGTACATTAATGGATAGATAATATCAGAGTTATAGCATTTTGATGTGGTGAAAGTTTTAGTTTTTTTTTATTTTTTTTTTTTTTTTTTTTTTTGTCGAAAAGTGGGTTTTAGTGAGATAATTTTTGTTTTGTTTTTAATGTTAACGTGTTTTACTTCAGTGATTATTAAAATTATACGCTTTTACACAGATTTGGAAGTTTTGGTCAAAATCGGATGACTATATCTTATAGCTGCCATAGGAATTTTCGGTCGAAAAGTGGGTTTTAATGGGAAAAACTTTTTTGTTTTTAATGTTAACGTGTCTCACTTCAGCGACTATTAATATTATTCGCTTTTATACAGATTTGAAAGTTTTGGTCAAAATCGGATGACTGTATAATTTACCTTTCATTGGAACTATAAGTTTCCATTTCTTTGCCGGTGTGTATTCTTATTAATATTGAACAAAAAACAAGTAAGAGTGTTGCGGTTGAGTGCCCCGACTGCAAAATACCCAAAACCAAGTAATGCAGTTCTTTAAGGGGTTATATACCTTTTTTTTGTAAAAAAAAAGAAAGAAAGTTTGGATTTTTTTTAGGTATGTAGCAATTTTTTTATTACATGAATGATTTTATTTTCTGATAGAACAGTTTGTTGACAATGTTTGTGCAAAATTTTTTGAAAAATGTTAAAAAGTTTTTAAGCGGTGGCTGTTTTCCTTAAACGCCTCTTTTTTGGAAGAGCCTTGCGGTGATAATTCCCCAGGTCGAACAGGTCAATTGAAACCATAAAAATAAAAAAAGTTCATTAGTTTAGAGTAATTCCGTGCATCTGAACGATTGTTTTTATACATTTTTTTTATGCAAAAAATGAATTTTGCGCTCGCTAGAGGTTTTACTTAAAAATTCATTTCGGCGAAATAAAAATCCATTGTTCAAGTATACACAAAATTCATTACGAACATTTAAAAAAAATATGAAGAAAATCGGTTCAGTAGTTTTTCGCCAATCCATATCACCGCAAAGTCATTTTGCAAAAAACACCATTTCGAGATATTCGCGTTTAAAGTTTCAAGTTTAGTTTGGGGCCGGGACGAGACGCGCGGCTAGAAGCGCTGTAACTTTCTTTCTACTGCTCAAATATCTATGAAAATTTGGGAAAATATTCTCAAGGAGTTGTTCTTCAAGATAAAGCAATCAAAAAATGTTCCATTTTTTGAAAGTGAAGAAATTTAACACAACAACTAACCAAAAAAAAAAACACAAAAACGAAAAAAAAACTAAAAAAAAAAATTATTTTTTTTTTAATTTTATTTATTTTTTATTAAAAAAAATATTGGATTAAATATATTTAAATCAAAACAAAACCAAAAAAAAATAATTTTTATTTAATTATTCGGTTGGTTTCAAATCTCTCGTGTTTTGTCGGGAGATTTAACTCAACTCACCAACAAAAAAATTTTTGTTAAATAAATTTTTTTTGGAAATGTGAACAAAATATTTTCTGGATAGGTTGCATCAAATTAATTAAATATTTTATTTGTTTTAATTATTTAAAATTTGTGTTTTAATAAAAACTCTCCTAATGCTGCGTGGACAATTTAAACCTGCCAACCACAGCGCCCTCAAGTTATGTTGTCGCCATCTGTGTACCAACATGGAAATATTTTATGATTGGCGCAAAAATATTTTTTAAATTTTGCATCTTATTTTTTGAGAATATGACTTAAATTTGAATTATATTTTAAAATGCATCATAAAACATATAACACTATCAAAAAATTTCATTTAAACATCAAATTAACTTATAACTAGAAGATGGGAATTTTTTTTTGCGAGAAAGAGCAACCCTGTTAACAGATTGGATAAAAATGTCCCATTAGCATGGACACAAACCTCCCAAATCGATATTCATATAAGAAAACGAAATCTCTTGAAGTTCTGGGACACCGACGGATTTTTCGAGCGTTTTGCAAACCAACCAAGGCCAAAATTTTTAGAGATTCCTGTGACACCCCTGATCGTATTTATTTACAAAAATTTACTTCTTATTTATTATTCGCCGCATTGTTGCTAATGCACCCAAAATAAAGAGAGCGAAGGAGAAAGAAACAAATCAGCTAACCAAAATATTTACCTTTTCTGTCTTTCCTTATATTTGTTATTACAATGCAAATTTGTTTGAATGAAAACGTAAGCATTCGCAAAGATTGTCAAATACATAGTCGAATCATGATAAAATCCTGGCCTACTAGTATAGATAGCAGATTTGCTCAGTCCCCCTTCGCTGTCAGCTTTGCTGCTAGGTTCGATCCTAGCCCTGTCTTGCAGTGTCGCGGTTGTATTTTGATTGCGCCAAAGCATGGCTGATGGGTTAGAATGAGACAGGGTTCAGGCGGTTCGTGACGTAGATTGTTGGTTCGACTGAGCAAACCCGAAGTCTACATATTAGATGGTCGTTGGTGTGATTTTGACATGAAGATAGGACTGTAGTGGCCGTCTGTGGCCCAGTGGTTAGTGTGCTGGACTGCTGGGCGGGAGGTCGTGGGTTCGATCCCGCCTCTGAACATCTAATAATAAAAGTTTTTTTCTTTCTTTAGAAACTAGCTTTTAACATACAGTCACCTTCACCAACTTAGTGGCGCCAGCTGTGAAGTAACTAGCCATGAAAAAGCAATTTCTCAAACTTTGCCGTTCGGATCCGGCGTTAAACTGTAGGTCCCTTTCTCTTGTGCGAAAAATTTAAAGCACACACGCCAAGAGATTGAGAGAAGCTTGGCTTGGCCCCGTTGAGGAGCTGTATAGCCAGTTTTACCTTTTACCTTACCAAAAATATAGCCGAGGTCTGAAAAGGTGTTCAACTACAAACGATAATATTTATGTTCAGAGTGCGCGCATGGTCGTGGGTTCGAGTCCCAGTTGAGCACAACAATCTTTATATTTATTTGTTTTTTTCAGAAGTCTTAAATAAACCAAGTTTGAAGTTGATAAGGATGTCTTACGGCATGTGACCTGCGGAGGAAAGGAAGAAGAGTTGCCTTTCCTCAAATTAAAAAGTCAAACATACCAAAAATTATACAGCTTTGGGTGGGACTGAATAATTTTTTTTTTAATTTTTTGCTAATTCAATCTCTTAAAGGATTACCCCGGTATAATTGTAATTTTTCCTGGGATGAAAAAAATCGGATCAACTCAATCCTTTTTCTGATCGGCTTAAGCATATCCGGGAATACGTTGTTTTCATTACCGCTTGGGATTGATTTGATCCCGTATGGATTGATTTTTTTTTTTGAGTGTACATTAGACCGGACCGGACTTTTCTCCATACGATTTTCAACATCTGACGATCTTTGCACAACATAGCTCAAAAAATTCTGCATATTTTATAGAAAATTTATCAAAAACCCAAAATTAGATATATAGAGGTTTTTATGGCCTCGAAGGCTTTAAAAGTTCCGATTTCTCCTTAATTTATCTTTGACTTGTCAATGTAGACATAGACCTTTCACAAAAGTGAAAGTGGAAGTCAAACAAATAAATTAAATATTTCATATTAAATTATATGTTCAATGGTGTGGACTTGAATGCGGCGAACCGAGTTCAATTCTCGGTAGAACCTTAAAATTTTTTTTATAAATAACTAAATTTTTAGTAAGCACACTGTTTATAAAATCTACAAGTGCATAGTTGAATATGCCATTAATATTTTTTCCCTTACAATAAATTTTTGTGTAGTTTGGAGGGTAATAAGGATATGCCATAATCAGCAATAATCATCAATTTGGTGCCGTCCGATTGTGTTGCTGAATCAATTGTACGACATGTTGAAATAATTTTTTTTTACAATTTTCACAAAATTTTTGTCTGCCTACTATGACGTTTCCTAACAGCTCAAAAACAAAATTAAGGGGAAATTGAAACTTTTAAAGCCTTCTCGAGGCGATCAAACCTAAATATATCTGATTTTGGATTTTCGATAGATTTTCTATAAAATATACAGAATTTTTTCAGCCATGTTGTGCAAACAACTAGACAAAAACTACTTTTCATAGAGGCAATAGGTTAGTGTACATGTGTATTGGATGCGTTTTGTTGGGTATCCTTACAATGCAAACATTAACTTTGTGTTTAATAAGGAAACGCATTTTTCAATTCCCCATCACATGTGCAAAGGCCAGTGCCAGTTATTGTGGCATTTCCTCATCCTCAAAAACACTGAAGATATGCAAGGGCGCCGCGCCAATTATTCAAAAAAAAATTTTTAAATAAGAAGCCGGCATATAAAAAAAATTTGAATTTTAAGTTATGAGAAGCATGTCAAACCGCACGAAAATATATTCACGCGAAGAAGTTAACTAGTTATTAACTTAGAAAATCACAGCCATAGGAACTACATCACTTAGTAAGGGGTTTTTTGCTGTTGGGGCACTCGACTGCAACACTTTTACTTGTTTACTTTTATAATTTACAACACGTTTTTGAAATAGTTACAAAACCAAAACTTCAAACCAAAAAAATTGAATTTCTAAACAGAGCACTAGAAAAACAGATCTGGAGTCCGAGTTCCCAATCAAAAACGATCGGCTTAGTACCATATATATAACTATTTTAATAGTTTTTTATCCACGCTACTACAAGTATATTTTGTATTAAACTCTATTTGTCTTCAGGGCCCTTTCTCATATCCTACATAGAGCTATCTGTTACACAAACTATTATATAAACAATAATAAATAACAAAGTACATTGCACTGTGGTCAGAACGCCTGAAAATGTGGCATAAAGACGAAATATTGAGATGTCGGGTTTGAAGTTGGCACAGATAATGCTAAGACTAAATCCTAATCCTAATCCTACAATCCCCGTATATCTATAATTCAAACATTTAATTTGGATTTATTCACCTTCTTCCAAAAATCTAATAATCCTGCTAAAGAAAAAAGTTTATAAAATCGCATCAAAATTTAATGTGTCTAGATTTTGGCTGTGCAAACGAAGAGTGAATCCTAAAAGTTAGCCTCTAAACCAATGATTACTAAAAACCAATTATTGCAGCCGTTAACCAGTGAACCCAAATCAGTACCGCAATCCCTCATCCGTTAATGACAAAGAAAAAAGGTAAATCAAATAATTGTCTAGGTCTACGAATTATTAAATCTCTTTTCAAAGACTTCTTGACATGTGTAATCCACACATCCTCCCTATTAATTACCAAGGCTCTAACAAAAGTTTTATCAATTTCCTTTCGTTCAGCACGAAGCACTTAGAACTGTACCTTTTGACAGCTGTATTCAACAACCCTACAAACCGCCCCCAACCAAACGCTAGTCCTCGCAACACCCACAAACAATAGCAACTGAAATTCAAACAACAACAAAAGCTATGATAAATGCACAGCTACCCCTACTGGCTGACCATTAGCCATTCCCAATGCCATGCCAACAACAAATGGAAAATGCATTTCCACATCAAATGCAGCCGGACCAATAAATTCATTAATAAATGGGGGAAAGTGAAAAGCGCAGCAAGTTTGCTCCTGCTGCTCCTGGTCTTTGTTCTCCTTGTGGTCTGGACCGGGCGGGAAAGCGCATAATGCAAATGTTGTTTGAAAAGTTCTGCAATGTCAGGCCCTCTCCCAACACTCGACTTCATAATGGATATTGAAATCACATTGGGGCAAAAAAGAGTGGGGAAAATTGTACTTTATGCCGATTAATGCTGCCGTGAGGGAGGACATACCCCTCTGCCCATTGATTTGATTGCCGGTATATGGTCCTGGACTGCGCCAGACAGTCAGCCTGTTGCCCGTCTGGCACTTCTCGTTCTCTCTTTGTTCAGCGAGCCATTCATCTGGGTTTTTCCTTCTTTTTACATTGTTTTCTTTTTGGGATTTAGGATGCTCGCCGTTGTCTATGCATCGGGACCGGACCGAAGCTGTGTTTATTTTAGTGGGTGCCAGACAAAAATGCGACTCAGCCTCATAAACTATTTAGTACTTCGGAGACACCTACAACGACACACGGAACTTTATGGTGCTTCCAATGACTTGGCAGGTTTTTAGCAGTTAAATTACAATAAGATTAAACGGAACCTTGTAGGTTTCACAAACGCTTCTTACTTGTTTGGCAAATTAGGGCAAATGCTACATAAATTTAAAAATTTAAAATAATGTCAAATTACACAGGCTTATCTACCAGAGAAGATAGAAAACTTTCTATATGTATTTTTGGTCAGGTTGCCCCGCATTTAAAACATTTATTAGACGGTAAAAGACCGGCGCAACGTTTTGAATGATAAATCCCCATAATTCGCGGGTCATCGAATTAAATTCTTCTTAAATTTGCTGAAAAAAGCATATGTTAAGTTCTAGGGGCAAATCGCACAAAAATTGTAGTTTTTTATTATTTATTTAACGTTTGACGAAAAACAAATCCATTTTAGTTTCAAACACTACATCTTTCAAAAATCATTTAAGGGTAATGTAAGTTCAGAAAAAATATTTTTTTTTATTTGCTTTGACATTCGATTGGGGTCTTATAAACCTCCTACAAAACTTTTAAGTAAAACCGAAAATTTGTTTTTTAAAAATAAACACAAGTATATGAAAAAATGTTTCATAGACCCTCGTATTTTTAAAAAATTACAAGTTTTTCCTTTTTTGAGGCGAAAATCTTCAAAAAAAGTTATAAAATGTTTTGCAGTTTTCCAAACTTGGTCATTTTTGGATATATTTTTTTTACCAAGTCATTACCCATTTTATTTTTACCCATTTTATATATTTATTTATTAATTTCTTGATTCCTAGTGCTACAAGGATAACCTTTTACATTAGTGCACTAGTCACATACAAAAAAAAGATCATAGTATAAACATTACCTACATCCTACTTCTACATAAACTTAACCTAATACATCTGAATAAAGCGGAATTTTCTTAATAATTATTATTATTATGATTTGTGTAATTAAATAGGTACTATTGTTAATTGTCTCCTAATAAAAATTCTTTTAGCTTTACCCTAAATTGCGTTGCGTTGTTAAGTTTTTTTATCATTTATCACTTACGCACTTTGACCAGTTAATTTGGCGGGCGATCTGTATCAGCGATCTTTGCAGATCGGTTGAAAATACTTCTTAATTTCCATGTCCAAATCTGAAAATTTCAGAACAGAATACTGAGTGAATATTATCTGCAGTGCCGCTCATAAATTGAATGTTATCGACTAATTGGCAAAATCGTCCAATGTTTTCAATTGAAATTAATGAATAAATTACGCATTCGCGGTCTATGGGAAAGTTGACGAGCAATTGTGGATGAAACTAAACTGAAATAGTGTGCCATAATGTAAGAGCAATGCATTGTCTCAGGAATGGCTTAAAAAACTAAAGAAATCAACATGGCACCCCCTAAGTATCTAATCTAGTATTCAACTGGATACATTCAGCTGCTGCACCATGGAAAACGCTTTTCTTTTCATGTAACCACAAGCAAACAAAAAGAACCACCAAGGAGTTGCCCCACTGCTTGTTATTCCACTCAAATACAACCTATTGAGTGTGGGCGCGACTTCAATGCCAATTTGTTGTTGTGTGCAAGAATTTCATTTATGTGACGACAAGTGCAGCTGCCCAACAACAACGGCAGAGAAATAACGGGAAAAGAAGCTCCAGAGAATTGAGCAACTCATTTATGGAAATTATGAAGTGCAAGCAATGAACAAGTGGGTTTTTTTTTGTGTCTAAAAGAATATGCGTAGCTATTTTTATGGACGCTGTTAAAGTTTAAAAAAAATAGAGAAGCTAAGTTCGGGACCGAAGTTTATATTCCCTTGGAGCATGATCTATGCCAGCCAGTTTTTTATATGGCAGCTATTCGATTTTTATCAACTCTCCAAAATTGTGTTAAAACAGATAATAGTCATAACTGGAACGTATAAAGATGCTACCATTGAAAATAAAAAAGTTTTTCTCACTAAAACTATTTTTTTTTGGCCGTCATCCGATTTGGATCAAACTTAAAGTTAACGAGAGCGTAAATCGCAAAGTCGGCTCTAACCGACATCGATATACCCGTTACCCAAAAAAAAAATTTTAAAATGTTTCCCCATTTTCCTTACTTTACCCATCAAAAAAGTATGCCCAATTTTTTTTAGGTGAGAGGAAGGTTCCGTTTTTCCCTTTTACTTATGACCCGACCACCGGTCCTCCTCCCCCTTTCTTTCTTCCAATCAATTCATTTTCTTACTTACTAACTTCTCTAAAATGTACAGAATCCTCTATTTTTTATAAAAAAAAAAAATTTTTCCCAATTGCGGGGGCGGGGGGGAGAGGTGAAAAAATTAAACAAACTTGAAAAAAAGAAGCATTTGTCCCATACATGTCAAACCTCTATCTCTTACCATCTCTAAGATCTAGGTGTTCATACAGACAGACGGACGGTCGGACGGACGGACGGACGGACGGACGGACAGACGGACAAGGCTAAATCGACTCGGCTGTTGATGCCGATCAAGAATATATATACTTTATATGGTCGGAAATGATTCCTTCTGCCTGTTACATACATTTGCACGACTTTAGTATACCCTTTTTACTCTACGAGTAACGGGTATAAAAACTTAAAAGCATAGAAAACTTATAAATACGAGGTTTGGGAGCGATAGCATTGAAAACAAAAAAGTTTTTCTCACTAGCACTACTTTTTCAACCGATCGTTCCTATGACAGCTATAGGCTATAGGTATCCGATCCGGCCGGTTCCGACAAATGTGCAGCGTATTTGTACCAAAAGACTTTGTGCAATATTTGGTTACGATAAATTTAATACTGACGGAAGAGATAGCATATAAACAGACGGACGGACAGACGGACATGGCTATAACAACTCAGCTTGTCACGCTGATCAAGAATATATATACTTTCTGTGGTCGGAGATGCTTCGTTCTGTGCGTTAAAAACATCCGGACAATTTTAATGTACCCTCTCCAATGGTATAACAAGTGAGAAAGTCGGTCAAGCCCGGCTATTTTATACTCTGTACCTAGTGTAGGAGCTGCATGCAGCGCTTCTGCTGCGCTCATCTCTAAGTGTATCTCTCTTTCTCTCTCTCACACGTTGTTGAATGAAATGCGGTGTTGGTTGTGTGTGCGGTGGAGGTTTTTTTTTTGCTCATAACTTGAGAACCGCTTATCCGATCTTCATCATTTCTTCTGCAAAACGATACATATTGCTACTGACTAACTATCTCTGGAACGTACGAATCATCTATCCAAGGGCGTAGCCAGCTTTCCGAAAAGGTGGGGGGAGCTGTGCCTGAACTTTTCTTAAGTACTTCTTAAATTATATTTTTAAACATTAAATAATTAGATCAAGATGCATTTGATATGAAATGAGAAACAAACTTCCAAATAATGGAGGAAAACCTGAAGTTATAAAATGAAAAAGTGCATTTTATCTAAATGACTTAAAGGTCCCCGCACACATTGTAAATATTATATTGCTAACAAAAACTTCGTATCTCCCAAGGTTTATACCTTCTTGACAAATTTATTGATCAGCATTATTTATCCATCAACCGATAGATTGGAAAAAAGTCACGAAAACTTTGCGAAAGTTTGCCTCAAACCCCCCTAAAATCGAGAGACATTCACTCCGGGGTTCAAACCGGGGAAACTTTTTGGGGTCGTGTTCACTGAGCTGGTTCAGAAGGTCGGTGAACCTAGGTTGGGGTTTAAATCGGGTTTCAGGAATTATTTTGTTATATGCTTATTCTGAAAACTGTTGGGACTCTGCCCTTGTGCAGAGTGTTGAGTTGCAGTCTTTGGACTCTGCCCTATGCAGAGTTAATTGGAAAAATAAGAAGTCGTCTGCTTGCTTTCGATCTCCAATATTAACTGACTTTAATGATTTCAATGAAGTAAACTGAAAGTGCGTGTATAACAAAAGCTCTTCGTGAGCGGTTAAGGGCTTACAGTAATAGTGTGTGTACAATTTGGGATAGATGATTAGAACTGGATAAACAATATACAATATTTAAATGGGAATGAGCAAGTAATTAAATACATGATAATGAGGCTGATGATCTCCTTCAACAAAAACATTAATAATTATTCAAAAATTTATATTTTAAATATAACACTCGTCTAAGTAATTTATAAAATAAAATCAAATTTAACTCACTAAAAAATATTCGACAATAATTCGAAATTCAATACGTCCACTTAGAAGGTTTAACCTCCTCAAGTCGAATTCCATAACTCTGCAAGAAGTGTGGATTGGTGAAAAAACACTCCACTTTTGCTCCAAGTGTAATCCGTATCGTACCGATTATTGAAACAGTTTGCCTCTTCAAGATTAAAAAGTAGCTTAAACGTCGCTTTGGCTCTCGCGCAACGTAAAAATGTATGCAGTATTCCAGCTTCAAGGCGACAAATTGCTTTAAAGAAAGGGATTCCCATTGCTGGAAACACTGTCTTTTGGCATATATCGATTACCGGTTTTTGTGCATATTAAATGTGTACTCAATTAGCTCAGGTGCGCCATCCTCTAAAATACGTGAGTACGTCAGCGTTCTAGATGGCAAAAACGTCTGTAAAATGTTTATTAACTCTCTTACTTTTCAATAACATGCGGGGTTTTAATAAAATATAAATAAAATACTTATGAAAGAAGCTGAGCATGCTTATGGCAACTTTGATTCGCGCATCTTTCAATTGACCTTAATTAATGTTAATTTTAAGGCTTTTAAAGAAAGCATTGTTCAAAATTATAAAATAAGAGGCTCGGGGGTTTAATTGAGTCGAGAAAAAGCAGAACTTTACAAAACATCATACATTAATAAATTGATTATAATGTAAATTAATTCGAAGATTTGTATTGATTTCTGTAAAACAGATTGTAAATGTCTGCTAATTGGACTTTATGGATTCCACAACATATTTCCAAGGGTACTATTCCCAAACTATTTTGACATAAAAATACAAAAAAAAATGGAGGAAAGCTAACCTCGCCTCGACCAAAGTTTATATTAGGGTTGTCGAAAATATAATATTATCGATATATCGAAATATCGATATTTTTGCCCAAAACTATAAATATCATTATCGAATATTTTTCGGAGACGATATATCGGATATCGAATATTTTTTGGGGATATTATTCGGGAATATTGTTGTTTTAGCCTTCAGTCACAATGTTGCGAATAACTGTTTCTTGTGCTCTGGACATGTAAGGCACAATGTTTAAAAGTTGTTTTATTAACAGTAAACTGTGCAAAAAGTTGTAAGGACCATGGCAACTTAACAAACATAAAGGTGCACTTAATCGCAAAGCATGGAGATGCTTGGCTGAAATGCAGCTCATTTTTAAAAACAGTAAAGAATAACATGATTGCAGCATGACGACTATCGTCAAACAGTTTTTGAGGGATCGCTCTTCGGTGATCACAATACTGCCATGATATCTCAACAACCACCAGGACAGGAGAATAAATTATTGGAGTAAAATGTAAATGTAATGTAATGTAAATTATTGGAGTACAATTGGAATTTACCGTTGTTTGCCCTGGAACGGGACCATATTAAGTTCTGGATTGCAGAGAAAGACGCATTGCCAGTGCTTTCTGACTTGGCATTGTCATATCTTATTACACCGGGAAGCTCCGTGCCATTGGAACGATTAGCATCGGCTATAAAAAGTGTGGTTTCTGACACCAGAAGCCCAATGACCGATGAGCACATAACTCAACGCGTCTTCCTAAAATTTTTGTCCAACGATTATTGCTAAAATCAGAAGTTTTTAAGTTTCGAAGATTTAACTGAATAAGTTTTTTTATGCTTTGTAATTCGAATGCTCTAGTTTAAAAGATGATGAATTGAAAAAAGTAAGCACGGCTTTCGTTTTATAAATTTAAATTCATGAATAAGATTTCAGAATTTCTTATGTTATATATGATATAAAAATAAATATCTTTTGTTAATTTAATAAATATACATTAAATCTTTATTTTTATTGCGCAGTCAGATTGTAGTTCTTATTACGCGTCAAATGACGCCTCAATTACCTCAATAGACCAGTTCATTGCCAAGATCCGGGCTTTTATTGAAAAGTATCGAAAATATCGATGTTTTTGACACCAAAATATTTATATCGAGATGATACTTCTTCAATATCGCCAAAAATATCGATATAGATATTTTTGAAATATTCGTCAACCCTACTTTATATACCCTTGGAGCATTATATATGCCTGCCAGTTTGTTATATGGCAGCCATGTGATATATTCATCCGATTTTGATCAAACTTTCCAAAAACAGATAATATTCATAACTAGAAAGTATAGAGACGCTACCATTAAAAACAAAAAAGTCTTTTCTTCGGCTTTTCCTAGAACTATTTTTCGACCGATAGAAAGAGCATAGAAAACTTATAAATACCAGGTTTGGAGACGTTTGCGTGGAAACAAAAAAAGGGTTTCTCACTAAAACTACTTTTTTAACCGATCGTTCTTATGGCAGCTATAGGCTATAGTAATCCGATCCAACCGGTTTGTGCAAAGTTTAAAACTGACGGAGGAGATAGCATAGAAACAGACGGACAGACGTACAGAAGGACATGGCTATATCAACTCAGCTCGTCGCGCTGATCAAGAATATATACTTTTTGTGGTCGGAGATGCTTCTATGCGTTACAAACATTCGGACAATTTCAATTTACCCTCTCCAAGGGTATACTAATTTAGATCAAACTTTACATGTATCAATTTTCCTAAGAAAACTTTGAACAATATTTGACTTCCGAGGAGCAATATCGAATCTTTAGTATTCCAAATTGTTTTAAATGTAATGAACAATCTGGCATCACTTGAAATATCTCTTGTATCATATCAGTTGCTCTCATTAAATCAGTCACCATACCAGTCCCAGCACGCTTTCACTGCGTTTAAATAAGTACCTCACAGCAGGTCGACCTTAATAACATATCTGGCAGATATAACATAATTTCATTTAAGGTCGATATTGCAAATTTCAATTTAAATCATATGTATAATAACTAGCCTTTAGTTCGAATAAACTTCTAATAACAAAATTTTAACTTATACCTAACTTCTTGTAAGTTAAATTAATTTTTGAAACTGGAACTGCTTTTGTCAGCGCATCAGCTACCATTTCTCCAGTTGGTAAATGCTTCAGTTTGACCACATTGTTTTCCAGCTTTTCTTGTATGAACTTCAATTTAATATCCGTATGCTTCGTTCTAGGAGAGTATGTGTTGTTGCTAGCAATGTGAAGAGCGCTTTTGTTATCGTAAAACTACACTATAGTTTGTGGAGTGTTCAGAAGGAGCTCCGCTAGTAGTCCTGTAAACCAAATATATTCTTGTATGGCCCCAACCATAGACATGTACTCAGCTTCGGTCGATGACTAAGATACGGCCCCACCTTGCGCGATCAAGATGTACTCAGATGTGGATCGTCGTTGATCCATATCACCAGCCCAAACAATAACCGACCTAGCCATCTCCATTTGCCTGATAAGTGATGCCGTAATCGATTGTGCCCTTTAAGAACCGCATAACACGTTTTACGGCTGTCTAGTGCGCCTCAATGGTAAATTAGTCAGCAATGGCAATCTTTTAAAAGAACACAACTAACAGGGAGTAGAAATACCAACAAAAAGATCTCTTGCAGCTGTGTTCTCTCTTTGTTTTCTTTTTCTCTTTACTTCTTTTTTCAGTCTTGTTTATCACAGATCACTGATACTATTTAGTCACTGCGTAGTCACTGCGTAGTCGCTCTCAAGTCCCTGATTAGTCACTGTCAAGTTTCTGTATAGTCACTATTTAGTCATTCTTAGTTCACTGTTAAGGCGCTGCTTGGTCACTTCTTAGTCACTGTTTGGTCACTGTTTAGTCATTGTGTGGTCACTGTGTAGTCACAGTTTTATACCTCGACCACACTTATAAAAATTATAGCCTGAAATATCATCTAATAATTTTTAATTTTTTATCTTATACCCTACATTCCTTAATTATTTTTTCTAATACACCAGTAGCACCTTTTTCTTCTTCTATCTTTTTAATTTACAATCTTTTTTATATTTTTATCGTTTAACCAATTTTCCTCTTTATTTACTCATCTTCTTTATTCCGTTTTTCTCTTAATACCTGTCTGTCTTTTTTTCTCATATCCTTTTTCCTTTTTCTTTTTCCTATTTAAATATGTTTGAAAAAAACTTTCTGGTACTACAACAAAAATGCTGAAACTTCGAGAAAACCTCAAAGTTTTGAGGCAGATTTAAGCAGCTCCGTATCTTTGCTCTCAGCTGTAACTAGGGACTGGAGAGGCACTTATCTATATACATCGTAGCTGACTATATTGACATTGATATTCTATAATAAATTATAAATTTCCACGGGTCGTAATTCATTGTTAAAGGGAAGGACACGTAATCCAACGAGGTTCTATTTTAAAACCGTCAGGTGTCCACATCTCTCATGGATAATCACCTGACACCCTTTATTCAGTCGGCAATTATTGACACGTTGCAAAACCACGCAGCTCTGACAGTATTTAAACAACCGCATTTTGCCGGGCTAGTCCACATATAGCTTTCAAAATGGAGCCCGTGCAGTACGCCTACGAGGACTTTACCCGATTACCTAGCTTGGCTCATCGTTTCATCGGCCATTATATGCTAGACTCACCGTCGACGTATTCCCGTAAGCTTCTGATGCTCATCTATCGCTGGATTTGCATTGTCAGTCATGTCATCTGTGTGAGCTTCATGATAATCCGCATTTTCGATGGATCAATTAAAAGCATACCGCAATTTACGCAGTATTCAAATCTTGTGGCCTTAGCTATCTCTTCGGATGCTAAATTTGCCACATCTGAGCAGCGAAGCGCCATCCAAAATTTGAATACCAAGTTGGCTAACTTGTATCCAAAAAGTACGCTGGCAAGGATCGATCATCGGGTCAACGAGTACTACTGGCCACGTTCCCTGCTAGTCATCATTATTGTCTACTTTAGCAGTCCAGTGTTGGCTTTTGCAGGACCAGTTATGCAGACGATTGGACTGCACTTTTTCCAAAACGAGGATCAATTTCAATACCTTCACTGCCTTCCATTTTTCATTGTTGATTCGCACCAACATTCAATCTGGCGTTATCTGACCATCTGTGCACTGGAGTGGTTTCACATCACCCAAATGATCGTTTCCAATATGTCCACGGATTTGTGGCTGGTTTGCTTTCAAGTGCAAATCTGCATGCAATTTAATTACCTCTCAAGGACCTTACAAGCTTTTCAGCCTCATCGCGAGCACGACCAAGCGGATCGCCAGTTTGTTGTGGAGTTTGTAAACAAACATAACTATCTATTACAGTAAGTGGTTCAAAATGGCATATTTATGTTATTTACGTAGTACAACGGCTTAACTGCAGGCTCCAGAAGGATCTTAACAGAATCTTTGGCGGTTCGTTGCTCTTGAGCCTCTTGACTACTGCTGGAGTCATTTGCACGGGAGGTGGATACGTATTGACACTGGGGCTCAATGTGGAAAGCATTTCCTATACGATATTCGCGATTACATGCATAATGCAGCTATATTTGGTTTGCTCTTATGGCCAACTGGTTACAACGTTGGTAAGCAAAAGATTTATTTATAATACATATTATAAATATTTTTATATATATTTCTACCAACGCACAGACTGAAATTGCATAAGCACCGCTCGAGCACGAAATAAGGGAAGCTTCCTATTTTATTATGCCTGTTACTCGTAGAGTAAAAAGAATATACTAAGAATATTGACATATATTTAACTGTAACCCGAACCTTAAGGAAAAACTAATTAAACCTAAACTTGTACCCAAAATTTCGGTTCGGTTCAACAAAAGTGATGCATTAATTCTGAACTTCTGTAATCTGCTAGATCTGGTACAAGAGAATCTCTAAATCGACACGATAAATCAATGCGTTCTTATTAAAAATTTTAGATTGCACATATGCTTTCAGCATGTCTTTTAGGAAGTGGGCGAGCTAGAAAGGTGTCTTAGCGATACTGGCGCTTACACAAGCGATATATAAAAACACAGTTCAACAAATATTGGGTCTTCAAATCTTTTAAATGATCGACAGTTTAAAGAAATATGAAGTCATTGTGAATTTTTTTAGAGCGAAGCTCTTTTACGGACATTTGACTGGGGGACTAAAACTAAAAAATTTTTTTTGCGACAGATTTCTTTGGCTTCGATTTTGTCTCTGCAAAGTTAACAGGCGGGTTGAGTGGGAGAGTGGTGGGGGATCTGGTGGGGATCTGTTGGGGATCAGGTGGGTATCTGGTCAGGGTCAGGTGGGGTCAAATGAATTGGCGGTCAGCTATGGTTCTTTTAAAATAAATTTTAAATTTTAGTCACAAAAAATGTTTTCAGTTAGCTTTTGAAAATGTGACAAATTTGAAGGCTTGAATAAACTTTTAGGTGATTTTAAGGTTGTATTGAATTCTTTCGTAAGTTCCGTTGTGGTTAAACTTAGTTTATATGGCTTGCGCGGGTAGTGGAATTCCAGTTCGATGTTCTTAGCAATGTCGGAGAAGATTTGCCAAATTTTGCAATATCAAACCATGAACCACTCGAAAAACTTTGTGGGTCCCAAAACGCAAGCTCACACACAAAACATAGAGCGGGGCTGTGGCCTGACTTGAAGAGCGACATTGCACACTATGGTCGACGTATAAAGCACTAGTTGGGATATTAGGCTAATTTACAATTCCACAAAAAATTTTCTTATTTCATCAACGGTCGTAAATATTAGAGTGTCCCATAAAATCAAAGTCGTTTTTTTACGCATACCCTGTAAATTTTTTACTTTT
Source organism: Lordiphosa stackelbergi (assembly GCA_018904235.1). Taxonomy (NCBI): domain Eukaryota; kingdom Metazoa; phylum Arthropoda; class Insecta; order Diptera; family Drosophilidae; genus Lordiphosa; species Lordiphosa stackelbergi. The sequence goes on from JAEIFU010000076.1 coordinate 280,296, forward strand.
GAGTCAAAACAGTTATAAATAAAAGTAAGAAGAAGTAAGAAGGTAGGACCATGGTAACCCGTGCCGCTTACATTGATATATTTCAGTACTTGCTCACTAAGGCTGACGCTAACGACTCGATGTGATTTTGTTTACTTGTCTTTTGGTTATAGAAAAAATCAATATAATATGAAGATGCACCACTCACTTTAAATTCTGATCCAGCTTAATGAAAAAAAAAGAAATTAAAATTTAATGAGTAAAGAAAATCATTAGCAGCAAGAAAACAGATCATATCATTTAAATAATTCTGCTCAGGCCATCTTGTCTGTTTGTCCACCAAAGACAATTCTAATTAAAATTTTACTTTTTCTTGGTAGCAATGACGAATTTTACTCAAAAGATTAATTTCATAATTTTCCGGAAACTTGTAATACCCAAATGGTCTATGTTTTCAAAGGTAATTGCTGGTGCAAAAATGCCATAAATATTTTAATATTTTTTTATTTTTTTTTATAGTCGGGCTTAACCGACTTTCTCAGTTGATAGATCTGCTTTATGGCCTTTTTGAATAGATTTTTAAACATGGTACCATAAGCCCATCACAAAACCCGATTTCAATAAAAACACAGGCCAACAAAATGACCACTTTTGTGAGGTCCAGCCCTATTTGTATTAAATTCTTATCCCGTTTTTTTTTTCCCAAACTAGTCTCGGTTTTTCTCCATCAGCTCTTGTTTTCAAGATATCGCGGAAAAACCATTTTGCAGTTTTTCTGGCTTTTAAAAATTATGGAGGTTACACCGAGCAACAATATCTGTATTTATGAGCTCTATGCGACAGTATAAATATTAAGGTCGCCTTAAAAAATCATGGGAGCAGCATCAGCAAACCCAAAAGCGCCTAAATTTGCCTTTAAAGAGAAATTTTCATCAAATTATAATTGCATTTTCAAACTTAATCGCCGTGTACCGGCCATTTGGGGTGCTTGCATTTTAATGAAAACCATTTTAGCATGCAGCCCAATGGTTCTTTTAATTTTACAAATTTTGTTGCATTTAAATCTTCTTGATGGAGAAAGTTACAGGCGGTTAATCAAGAAAAAATGAATTAAAATTTATGGCAGGATAACTAGATTGATACACAAAATCTGTATAGGAAATATTAAAAGACCACTTGATCTAACATAGTCCATACATTAATTGTCAAGCAAATGTACAATAACATTCAATCATTAATAGATTCAAACAATTTTCCCCAATTTTCATATTTGCTTAATATCAAACAACCTTGAGAATGACATTAAAATTTAATGAATTGGGCTACAAATGGGCCAAATGAGTACCGCACTCACTATAAACTACAGAGTAAGCCCTTTAAATGCCTGGCGGAAAGAGATTTCAGTAAAGACTCTATCTGTGAATCGAATGTATATGTTGAGGAAATTGACCACTCTTATTTTTTGGAGAAATTAGCAATGAATGCAAGGTAGTGCAAAAACTCGCTCCATTTCGCAAGCTAATAACTTTGTGAGTCTGTCACTACATTTGACGTGATAAGTCATAAGTTGGAAGTTCGATGTTTCAGTTTTACTTTGATTTAAGGGGGACATCTAGTAGCTCAAAAAAAAATTATATTCAGAATTTATTTTTTGGCCAAATGGAAGAACCATCAAATTTTTGAATCAGGTATTATATGTGAAATTTTACTCGAAATGGTTTGCGATTTTTTGTATCAAAAAACAAAATGGCTGTTGTGTATCATTTCTCCGTAGATCCTATTTTTCCGTGGCCCGACACATAACTCAAGCAAATCTTAACCGATCGATCTGAAATTTTGTCAGTAAATCGGAAATACCTATAGCTATCGATCCTCGTAGGATTTTTTCGATGTCAAAGGCCATCGTTAAAAAAACTTGTTGCAATATTGGTAGCAATATCTAAAATTATTTTGCAAGAATTCATCGATTGTGGAGACAGGCTTCGCCGTAGAATAGAAAATTTTGACACTTAGACACTTTTGGCGGATTCAATTTTTTGGTATGCCGTTTTTAAGACCCTAAAGCATTATTAAGCCAAAATTTTATTTTGATTTTAAAAAAATTCAACTTAGATGTCCCCCTTAAGTGGACCAAAATAAAAGCCGATTTTCAGAATTGATCATACAGGAGAACATTTTAATTAAATTATGTAAACAATGTTCAGAAATTAAGGTAATCTTCAAATGTAGTAACAGGCAGAAGGAATCATTTCCGACCATATAAAGTAAGTATATTCTTGATCAGCATCAACAGCCGAGTCAATTTAGCCTTGTCCGTCTGTACGTCCGTCCGTCCGTCTCTGTATGAACACCAAGATCTTGGAGACAATAAGAGCTAGAGCCACCAAATTTGACATGTAGACTTCTATTGTCTGCACGCAGATCAAGTTTGATCCTAAAAAATCATATTTAAAATTGACGTCTTATTTCCCGATAAAAATGAAATAAGGCCCCCAAAAAAAGGATTGATTGTTGTTAATAAAATAAAAAATATGTACTTAAAGGTGATCAGAAAGCTCAACAAAGTTACAACTGTATGTATACCTTTGAAGGGCAAAGAGTGCAGTAAGCGTGGAACGTATAGTTCCGGAAACGTATATTTTTAATAAAGTGCATATTTTTTTAAATTTTACAATACGTTAAATGCAACGCCTTGCAGCAGAATGTGGTATAATATTATCTGGCTCCATGTTAAAAATTTGGAGGCGGTATTGACGGCTAAACATCGGGAAGTGTTCGATCATTTATTGATGAGGTCAAAGAAGTAACCGGTATTGCAAATGAAGGAAAATGAAAATTGCCATCCGAGGCAAATAAACAAACAATTGCGT